>JAMKCH010038354.1:0-63384 GCA_023653785.1 Ophioderma brevispina | reverse complement strand
TCATCTGAAACCCTTTGTTCAAAGATTTAGAATATCATGGATAAATAAGAAAAATGATTGACTTCAAAATCCGTCGGGGTTAGTGGATTAACCCGCTGCAAAATAGCTGTAATTTCCATAACGTAGTTAGATTTAAATATTCGTGCACCAAGCTAGTCTTTAGTCAAGTCTGTGGGTAACCGTTCCATATGTGTAAGAGCGCCCCATACCGTTAAGTCTTTTGAAAAAAGACTAGAACCCCGGACACAGTTGATGCCGTTTTGAATTGCTGTTGCTGTTATGTTAGCATGTCCTACCCCCCTGTTATGTATCAGTCAATGCTACTTCACCTAACCTATCATTTGTGTGTGCTAAACAAGCCGTGTACAAGTAGTCTATGTGATGATGACGTATTCCACAAAGAATGTGGAGTGAGTTAAGTAACAAGTTGAGAAGAAACAAGTCATTTAAAGTGGAGTCAACAAAATACGTCATATTTATTTATGAGTCCCCATCTTTCTCTTAAAATGCATACTAAGAGCTAATCAACATGCAGGGGAGAAGGGGGATTTCAATTTGGCAGGAACAAAATATATATCCCCTTCAATGCTTACCAACTCTGGATGTTGCTCATTACATGATATTACCTCAAGTAACCAATCAAAGTAGTGAATAGATGCCAATAGTGGCAGGTAGTGCCTGGGTGTTAATATTATGGTTACATCTCCCACCTGACAAATCCCAATCATGGCAACTCACCACCACATCAAGATTTATTGCAACTCATAATCTCTTACTTGTCAGACATTATCCACAAGACGAATTGGAAGTCACAAAGTATACTCTCTCCACCCCCCCCCCACCCCATGACAAAATCCCAATCATGGCAACTCACCACCCAATCAGATTTATTGCAATCGCCATCTCTTTCTGTCAAGACGTTATCACAACACAAATTGGAAGTAACAAAGTTATATTGCTGTTAAACAAAGCGCGAAAACATTGACATTGAATACCGAATATATTAAAAAAATATCAAAGCATGACTTTCCTGACTGCTTTGCACCGTTTTGGTTCAGATGATTTAAAACAAATCAAGCTTCCCAGTGATATATGATATGGACTGAATTGATTGACGACTTGAGGCTACTGTGTTACACAATCATCAATATTAGCTTCAACTGAATAACCACAAACAAAAACACAGCTGACAGGACAAAATAGCATAAATGAAAATAAAGAGAGAGGGGCTCAGAGGGAGACACACTACAGCCTATACAATAAGTGTTACACTACAATCCTACTAAATCCATGTGTTGTGCTAATGTTGAAAGCAATTTGTTTGGAAACAGCAGAAAAATAGTGGTGGATCATTATTAGCCATAAAACAGGACTTACACTCCATCTACTCATTAAACAATTATCATCTCATTCATGTTGTACTTGTACATTATTTCCCAAAGAATAGTATTTCACCATTGTTTTAAGTATACACCACTATTTGTTTGTGTTCTTCTTGATTCTTATAACACAGCACAGTTCCTGCAAGTTCAAATTTCCCCCTTTCACTTGAGGGTTCTATGCCCGTTCATGTTTGGATATTAACAGTTTATTTTATTTAATGCTCCATCAGTTGATGATTTAGACATCAAAAATCTTGTTACTACTATAAAAACACCACAACAACACATCATGTTTCAATGAGATTACACATTTGCTGGGTAATGACAGTTGCATTGAGTTCTACAGCAAAAGATTATGTGGTAGCTTTCTTAGCATGTGAGTATGGTGAATCAATCCAGGGGTTTTAATTTGATACAATTGCAATTGGTACATTTACACTTCATACCAGATAGAGAATTTTTAAGATTGGGGAGGGAGAAGAGTTTTTTTGTTCGAAGATAAAAATTTCCCAATCATGTGATGAGACAATAACATTTACAATGTTGTGAAAAACAAAAAAAAAAGTAATTTTGTCTCATCAGTGGGATCATCACACTGACCTAAGTTTGGAATTCAGTATCTGATGATATAAAAGAGAGCTAAAAACATTACAGAATTTGGAATCAATTTAAATGTTATTTTTGAAAAAATACTGTAACTAATCATAAATCACATTGTTTGTTACGTGTGTGTAGTTTCTTATTATGAACTCGTATTTTTCTTTTGAGTTAGGGTTGGGCCATTTCTGCCCATCTTGGCCTTTTGTAATTCAACTCCCTTTCATGTGAAGGTGTTTTGTGCCATGGAAATACACATTGTTTGAATTGTCTATAATTGATGTTCATGTCAGGCAGTTGAGATGATAATCTCAAAACCTCCTCTACAGGAAGTCAGCAAAGTGGAGCCCTATGATCACAATAAGGTCCCTTACTTATGCTATTTGTATCATGGGAAGCTTTGCCTCCAAATGAAAGGGGAAAAAAATTAAGAACCACGGCCATCAATTAAGTGGTCGAAGAATAGAGGCAGAAGAAATATTACCCTAGTGATCATAAATGACCTTTGACCTTCCAATCTGTTGACTATTTTACATCTTCACACAAAACATACTTGACATCTCTGAGTCTGTCTTTAAACCACGGGTTAGTACCTGATAGGCACCAATATGTTATTTTGAGTGACACAGTAGGAACTAGGACCTACTTACTTCCTTCAACTGCTTTCTCTTTAAATTTCATATATCACTTACAGTCTGACTCACACAGGCCCAACTTACATAATAAATTTAATATTTCCCTGATCACACATTTTAATTTATTCACTTATCCAAGACAAGAACAGGCCAGCATGGCAGACGCATTACCTATGTTACAAATCCAAAACAGGTTTCGTTTTCGCTTCTTGGCATCATCAATGATTTGCCGAGTCGCAATTATAAATGCACATCTACACAGACAAAAGCATTTAATGACAAATCCCTTACCGGGATAACATGGATACACACAATTCTCTACGCATCTCATTCCATAGAATATATCGATCTCTTGACTCTGTTTCTGCATGTTCTATGATCACAATGTTCAAACCGCTCTGCATACACGCATTTTCCTACAATTTCAAATCAGGCCTGGAGTTTATCAGTGACAAATTTAAGTTGGAATTTAGTCTATGTCCTTGGAGGATATATTTGTGAAAATGCATAAATACTTTAAACACATTCCACTCTTCACAAGCAAAATATAATCTTCTCAACATGCTTTCAAACAATTTTGTGCTACTTTTGCCGTGATCACTAGCGGCATTCACATTTTACAACTAAAATCACTTTCGTTCCCAAAAGTAATACAATGTTATAGAGGGAGCACTTCAAAATGTTTAATTTCACCTTCACTTTGTATTTAATCTAATTATTACAATTTCACACATTGTTTCCAAACTTTTGTTTAGATTTACAATGTACACACACAAACATAAATACACACCAAAATACACAATCTCTTGACTAATGCAAAATCTGAGATTATTTCTCAAGATGCATTTGATTTGACATCATTTTGTAATGTTTGTTTGTCCTAGGAAAAGAAAATCAGTGTGTTTGGGTTCTTAAACTCACTTTTTTCTTTCCTGTTTTGGTGTTGTTGGTTTTGTTTTGCTCTGCTAATTCAAATATTTCTATTATTTACCAAGTGCATCAAACCATTAATTTAATAACTTGAGTTATTGATAAGGTCATGAAATTAGCACATAAAATAAAGATCAAATTATCAAATGAAACTCTACAAACATGTCGCTACAAGTACCTCAACAAACATGAAATATTCTACCTTGTGTAAACAAGGAACAACAAATCAAGGGTTAAGTGCAAGAAGGCTCCATCTGCAATAGCTGCCACATGTTAGATTTGGCAAGTATAACACTTAATAAGAACACAACTGACAAATGGTAGCTATTTGCAGATGGGGCCTTCTTGCACTAAACCCTTGAAATGTAGATTTTTGAAGCTATCAGCCACACAGGTTTGTATCATCTCTCTAGCCTGCAATCTATGCATGCACACTTTGTAATTGATTGAGTTGTTGCCGTGGCAATCCCTTCTCGCAGCGCACCATCTTGGCGCCTAACTATAACCCTAACGTTGCTTCGGTTGCTGTGACAACTTGTACCGCAATTGATGACAATTTTCATCATTACAATAATAATTTGGCTCAATTTGAACAAAATTGAGATTGCTTTATTTACATCCTCTAACATGACAAACATTATTGTCAATCTCCAGCTGGTTCTTGGTATAACTTCCTCTAGATATGAGATGTGTGAAAACATCAAAGAATATCTATCTACTGTTTTGTCAGCTTTCAGCAGGCAAAGACAGCAGATTTGTCGCATGGTTAAGCCCAAGGTTAAGACGGACCTCTCTCTTTTCCTCGCTGATCAAAATTTTATTTACGCATAAAGGAGCGAAACTGGCTAATTCAGCCAAATGTGATGCTTTATATTCTCACCCTTGGCAAGATTTCTTCTTTTCACACATCAATTGTCTCGTTTTCTGACCATCTCAATTTTCGTATCCTCCAGGACAAGGACGACCATGACCATGAACAACGTTAGCAACAGAGGAACAGTTGATGGTGCTGATGTTCAAACAATCCTTGCAAATCAAATTGTACGTAAGCATTAGAATTAAGCTATGGCCATGGGAAACTTAAGGAGGATGCTGCTTATGGACCATTTACTACTAGTAAGAGGCCATTAGTCAACAAGGTGGTTATTTGGGAGCTCTTCCGGGAAATGGCACATGGGAACTCTTGAAGTTGTTGAAATTTTGATAAAAAAAATGACTCTTCAAACCACTTCTGACATTGAGGGGAATTTTAGTAGTAGTGAGGAGGTAGTAAAACCAAAGTTTTAAATCCGGTTTTGTCACCGCAACCGGGGGTGGTCCGGATTCACCTCACATTGTAGCAATCGCCCGTACTCTACCTTCCACTTCACCCGATTCAAGCATCACCCATCCTCAACCCAACCTCATACTCTCCTCTCCCACTTTGGGCGGCCCCCCACCTTACTCAAACCCCCCACATCTAACTCAAAAGCCCTTTTAAAAACATGCTACTCATCTTCCTCAGCCCGTTTGACCAGACATGTACACCATTCGCCTTCGCCAGTCGGTCAGCCCCTTTCCAACCACACCCAACAACTGCATCAAATCCTCAGTCTTCTTCTATCCATCAATTTCACACCAACATTGGTCTCAATGTTTTACAAAAATGGAATCTCATCCAGGAAATGAAAATGTTTGGAGCTGTGCTAAGAGGACAAAATTGAAGTGTCATCTTGTGATCTACAGCTAGAGTCCCTCCAACTTACGTAAAAAAGTTCATTTTTTTGCATAAAACCGTTGGCCTATTAGCATGGTACGTGCACCTAATCTTACATGCAAATTTAATATACTTAGGAAAAAAATTGCAATTTTTTTATTTTCTGTTCTCTATTCTCCGAGATTGATGCCCTTGAGCGTAGTCATAGTATACTTGATCAGGATTCTCTTGTAAGCATAATATTCTGATGCAAATTTTCTATCTTGCTTTGTTGACATCTATATAAAACCAATGCACTTTGATATGACAAGTCACTTTGATATTTTCATAGAACACACAAACATGATCACTCACAAATTCTGACGTTATCAATCCTTCCCTGTACACCAGCCTGTGATCAACAGGTAGCCAAACAAGTCTCACATGCAAGATCTCCACACAAACAATAAATACAGCAGATTGGTAATTAATCACTAACTGTTTGTAGAGCCATTGAATCCTGTGTTAACATGGTAACCATTGTCAATATAACCACCATTTCTCCTAGCCACTAGCTGATAAATGAAAGCTAGTTGATAGGGTCACTGCAGTTCATTAACAGTTTCTTCTTACCAACATTTGCTCAATTTTAACAATTTGTTTAGTAAGGTCAGCCCTTTCATGATATACAGTGTTTTTCTATTGAGACCATTTTCCGTAATATACCAGCAAAGGGATTAAATTGGTTCAAACAGTTGTCAAAATTTCACTTTCATGTCATTTTTTTTTGGAAATTTGACAATCCTTGTGATTTTGTGAAATTACAAAATGTGCCATTGTTACCAAGACAGACTTAAGTTTGTAAGTAATATTAGCAAAACATAATTACTCAAAATTTAGAACCTTGAATTGCATAGCTGCAGCAGCACACAACAGCATGCAGCAGCATCATCAGTCCAACATGTTTCTATGTGCATATCCAACATTCAGTGCCGTATTGGAGGAGCAATTCAAATTTTTTTGAATAGTGAATGCCTGACAGCTCAATTTTGTTTTTAAGTTTTTGATTATTATATTATACTGGAAAATTACTTTCGTTTCCTATATCTTTAGTAAAAAAACCAAAGTTATTCCCACTATCAAAAAAAACTACTTCCAAGTACACTTGTGTCCATCCCCTTGGCAATATGGCAGTTTTGAACATGACCTCAGATGAAGAACCTGACCGTGGTCCCATGACCTTTGACATCATCCACACATGAGGAACCCATAGTGCACCTTAACCAAGTCTGGCGTTAATCGGATTTAAAAACGTTTCGAATAAGACGTGAAAAACGAAAACCTACCCAACTGGAACCACAACACACTGACGCATACACACTACAATTGGAGATTAAATTCCTTGACTGTAATACATAAAAATGTGATCGATCTCGTCCGAAAATTACAGAGGAATTTGCAGTTTCCCAGTACAAGTTTAATGCAAATTATTTTGTTTAAGTTTTACATAAACCGTCTTAACACTTTTATTCATACCAATTCTGTTATACCACCTAGTCAAATCGGATTTAAAAAAAGGATCTCGAACTAGTGCTCCTGAGGTGTTAGTCTTAATCACTAATTGCCCGTACATAATAGATGGGAAACAGCTCATCTTTGTTTGTTTGTTTTGACATTAATTTCTCTTCTGCTTTGACACAGTCCTGGCGAGATGCACTGATTTTTAACTTAAACAAGGTTTGGTATTGGTGGAAACTTTCTTAAAATTGTACAAGACGGTGTGAATAGTCTGTCCTTTTGCTATTAATGTGATCACAAATTAAACTGATTTCTTTTGATACCTCTGTTGGGGTCAAACAAGGATGTGTTGCTCAGTCCAAGTTTTTTAACATCTACCTTAGCGATCTTCCAAATATAGTTGACTCGTGTGATCCTGTGAATTAAATCATTACCTCTAACGTCTAATGTATGCTGATGATCTAATTATTTTGTCAGAAGTGGCCAAAGGATACAATGTTCTCTAGATAGCTACATGATTATTATATGAATGGAAGTTTTAGTAAATATTGACAAATCAACTTTATGATTTTTAATAATGTGGGCGTACTTGTAAATAAATTATACGTTAATTATGGAAATGTAAATTCTACAGATAACCATAATACTGTTATTTGGGTATCATTTTCACCCCATCGGGCTTCTTTTTCGAAAGCAATTCAAACTAAAAGAAAAAGCTTCAAAGGCTTTTTTTAAAAAAATACGCCCAAAATCTAATCAGGTCAAGAACTCTTCAGTCTGCTTCCTTCCACCCAGTTACATCAATATACGCCTTACAGAACTCCGAAAACTTGTAACCGGCCTTGCGGGAAAATCTCATAAATTATGCAAATTAGGTACTTCTTAGCATATTTCAATTCACGGCCACAATCTTATTAGTCGAGAACCCCCACCCCCTTCTTTCCACCAGTTACATCATTGTCCACCCTTATGGAACTCCAGATAATGGTATACCACATGGTTAACATTTTTATATCACAGACGAACGGACTGACGGACGCTGTCCTTTCATCATAGTCCCCGTTCCGAACACGTTCAGCGGGGACAATAAGAGACCCCTTTACAGCTCGTCTTTTTGTAAGTTTGAAATTATTTAGTACTCTTAATTCAAAACCACATTTCTTAGTTACGGTTTGTGAATATGGCACCCTTTTTAGTTAGAATTGAATGATCAATTTTCTTTATCTGTTATAAATTTATAAGTGAAGTTTTACATGTTAAAGTTGTAAATGTTTTAGGGTAACCGAAAAAATCTACCAATAATGCGTAAGAGGGCGTTATGAATTATCCACTAACTTTCGCACCATGCTTACTGCTATCAAATTTTTGGTGGCATCTTAATAATAAGTGGTCTACATGGCGATAACTCACTATGTAATTATGCAATGCTTGATACAAAATTGTGTCATACTGGTAAATGATTTTCATGTCCTTGGGCATTAAAATATACTAGGTTTGATAAATGGCTTGATATTTGGAACAAGCACCAATTCTCTGAAAAAAAGTCACTAAATACGGAGTACTTGATCACACGTATTAAACAACACTTGATTTATGGTTAACAGATATAATGATCACCAACTAAATTAAACGTGCTTATTTGCCTCTTTAAGAAATCCTTCTCTCCTGATAATTATATAATTATGTGTAAACCCGTTCATAAGATCATATATTAGCAAATTTAGAATCAGCGCTCACTCTTTGATTATTGAGAAGAAGGGCCTTTTATAACCAAACTTGCACCAGAAATAGATTATGTAAACTATGCAGTTTAAATGAGATAGAAGATGAATTTCACCTTGTTATGAGATGTCCCTATTAATAAAGTCTCGTGATCAATTGCTACATGATCTAGATTAAGCATATGTTTACTCATCTTTCTGATAAGGATGTCTTTATAAAAAATTAGGATGGCAGTACAATAAACGTTTTCTTTATCAATCTTGACTTTATTAATTCTGCCTTCAAGTTACATGTGCTACTTGATGTTTAGCTAATTAGTGTTCTAACTCTAATATTTCATAATGTGCATTGTTTTTCTGCTGTAATTATTATATGTACACTGTTTTTTCTTTGTATTGTCTTATATATATACCTCAAAATTTGGTTTTTCTATTGTTTTGTATTGTTATGATTGACTAATATCTACATGTATGTATGTCAATAAACTGAAGTGAAACTGAACGACAGACGGACTGTGCACGCTATTTGCAAAATTCCCAGCTGCTTTTCAGCCGGGTGGATAAAATGGGCCACCCTTACTATAATAGCTGTGTGGTTCGTACTATAATCCTGTTTGACTGTGTAACTACCACACATGCACCTCCCATCGCACATTCTTACACTAGTTGTGATGGCGCTTTTACCTAATAAATATTCATCTCATAATTAGTATTGACAACTCGAAACTAATCAGAGCTTCCAACATTTACATTCAGCAATAGGTTTCACATAAAAATCAGGAGATTTTAAGAATTACAGTAACCTAATGGGAGCAAAACCTCCTGATCAAGGTGAGGGTGTCAAATTTGTTTGTATAATGGTACCCAAAAAAAATCATTAAATTTAGGAAGATGCCCTGAGAATCAGGGAGGGTTGGCAGCTCTGCTAATGACATTGCCTGTTTTACACTAAACCCCACAAACTCAGTAACAACTGAATCATACATTTAAATGTCTAAGAGTAATGCCAATTTTTGAGCTTAGTTTCAATTCACGCAACACACATACTCCCAGTTTCAGACAAAGATAATCTGTAAAAAATTCTCATCTTTACCGACAGCAATCCCCACACGTGGCACAGCAAGCTATCCCTTATTAGGTTAAAATATGGAGGACAATAATGGGTTTGCTCAAATCAACGGAGTGAGTAAGATTGCTCAATCATGTGCACACGCTAATCTATGTTATTACATTTACTCAACCACAATGATGGAGTTCTTGCCAGTTTACTGTGGTAATTGATTATCACAGACCTTGTCCTTAATCATTGTCTGTATTGTTTACTCCTTAATGACATTACAGCAGAGTCTATGCATCGTACCTCATCTCTGGTTCCCTTTATCTATCCGGTGACATTAAAACTATATTTGGCAATTGTCATTCCTGCTTTCTTCTGTCCAATTAACGTACCTAATATATAATCAAACCTAATTTTTCTGGGTCAGGTTGAAGCCAAATTGTGATATGATTTTTTCTGTTTTTTTTTAAATTAAAATCATTTATGTTATTTTATTAATGCTAGGCAACCGTTGATTCCAGCTGCCATTCACTCTCTTGCTCACGTGATCCATGTAGTGTGAATGAGCAGTTTTTGCCATTTATCTTCCTATGAAAAAGTGTGATGATCAATGAATTTTCATGTAGTAACTGCAAATAGTCACACATTGTTGCGCAATTTTGTCATTGTAAATTTAACTGTTTCACTAGAAGGCGGTGAGTCCTGATCGCTTTTGGGACCCCATGATTTACCTGAACGTAGTATCGATTTTGAATAAATGAAGGCAGTATTTTTTCATTGTCCTGAAATTGAGCCCTCAAATCCATGTCATCCATTTCTGTAAACAAAAAACACTGTTTTTGTGTTAACAATCAATTTAGCACAGTATTGAATAGGGCTTTGCAATGTGCATTATTGCTTCTAAACCGCAAGTTTATTTTTTCCCACGGTACTAGATGGGGCGTATACATGCAAGTGGCCAGGGCTCTAATACTAAATAGAGGAACACAATAGACATAAATCCAACAAGCACCTGTTAAGGGGCAGAAGAATTTTTTAGAATACAAAATTAACCAAGATTTATTGAATGAAGGTTAAGAGGTGATTTTAATGTCATTGGATGGAGTGGCGGCCAGTTTGAATTCCAAATGCCCAAATCGAGCAAGGCGTGTCCTGCCCCACCCCTGAAGTAAACTTACTACTCACACATGCACCATCCCACCTATACACGTTGTATTGTCAATAATGCCAGTGTGTGGATCGGTTGGTCCAACACACTCCAACCACACTGTGCCATGTCAACTGACTGATATGAAGAAACAATAACAAATACCAGTAAGGAAAAAAAGATGTAAATTAAAAAGCACCGAGCCATAAGAATTCAAGGTCAAAACCATAACGGGATGACAGATGAAATCGGTAAAATGAAATTTAAAGTAAATAACACGGTATCAAAACAATTCTCATTTAAAAAGTTAAATTTAAATATTTTTTTTTAATTTTCTGTGTACACTATTGTATTGCGTGTTATCTGGGTTTAGTCTATTTTAATCTTCAAATCTTTATGAGTATTTACTTTCTTTCTCTAGAAAATGGGCACTTGTGAAATGTGCTTTTGAAATCATTCACATATAAGATCTTTATAAACAAATAATGTTGTAAAAATATTGTAAAGCATCTGTCATGTGTCATCCTTAATTCCTGTTCTATCCCTGAGATAAGCCAACCCCCCAAGTTGTTGAGAAGAAAGTAAAAAAAAAAGATTTTTTTTTACTTCTAGGCAAAGCATAATCAAATGATTTATTACAACAAACCATTGTATTGTTTAACACCCAACCCAGTAGATCCACTCTCATAACATTAAAATGATATCGCTATCAGTCAATGCCAATTTATCAATCGTTTTTCTTTTTAGTATATAGTAGGTGTTTTTGGTAGTTAAAAGCGTGGGAATATGCGTCCCGTAACAAAGGAACTCGTGAGGCATGGCGTATGCCAAATCATGCTAGTGTCTGATATCATCAATATATCACCACTACAATACAACGCGGCTCACTATTTACAGTTTCAATCATTTACATACTAGTTAACCACATCAACGTTAACAGCATTAGCTAATACAGTTGTCACTATTTTCTTAAAATGAAGAGATTAAACCATGCTCCCGCCAAACGGGAACAAGTCTATTAGTGGAGATTTCACAACATAAAACACACTCAAAAATTAATCCCAAAAATATCTTAGCATCGTGGGAATTCTTAAGATATTAATGATTTTGTGAAAGACACTGGAGTATTTTGATATTTAAAAGAAATCAGAAATATCAATGTTGATCTTGTAATCAACAAAAATTTAAATGGTTAAACCATTAATTATAATAGATAATCATATTTTAATCATAAACTTGTTCCCAGGTTTGGTGAAAGCACACCACCTACAGAGTACATGTGTTGATGCAATTTTTTGAAAGTGAATTACTCACCGTGTTTCATGATTAACAAATCTTTTTGTTAAATATCTTTGGAATGAAATGGATTTGAAAGCTCAAATTCAGGACGACAATTCCAAAGACGATCGGAACACACACCTTTAATTGGCTAAACATAGACAATTGTGAATCAGGGATGTAAGAGGGCTGCGGAGAAAAGCCTTAACGGCCTGAAAAAGTGTGTGAATTTAGGCTAAAAGCCTCCAAAACAGGCTGAATATAAATAAATTGCGGAAATTTTGAGTAACTGAAGGCTTGAATTCAGGCTATAGCCTGAACACTTGTAACTCTGGTGAATGCACCCAAAGAAGCACCAAATAACATGTATCACAATTATGATTTTGGGGTAAGCATGCACACCTGTTTCGCATGAAATGCTCATCTAACAAAGCTCATCCAAAACTTGTCAGCTACCTTTTTAATAGCTCAGCCCATCAAAAAACATTTAGCTCTTACTACTCCTTTGTTCAGAGCTTGTCAGCTGATATCAGATAAAAATTGACATTTTTGATGTATATAGCATCTCATTTGCTTCAGTAGAAAATGACCGTGTTGCCATGGTAACCTATAAGTCCAGAACTGTTCTTTTTTTTTTTCAACAATAAGTGACAGTGTCCTTTCAGGAGACTACTTAAAAGGTTCACAATCAATCTGACTGAAAAAAGATTAATAAAACAGCAAGAAGCTGCTCAAAGGGTTTTCTTTTTTAAGTAGATGGGTGATATAGAATGCTATCAATAAGAGGACTAATAATTGCTAGCACACTCCCATACCACCTCGCATCTTTAAGCAAACACCACAGGGCTGGGGGTGTACTTCAAAGCACATCTGCAGGCAGTACAACACAACGTGGTCACATTTTAATATGGGAGGCAAACCCAGGAAAAAACCATTCCAGTTGAAGTACGTGCAGAGCTGTCAACATTCAATCAGGAAGGTTTTGCACAGGCATGTGGGAGGGTTTTCGGAATTACATGCAACCTATATGGGTACAAAACCTCCTTGAATCAGATAGGTGGTCAAATTTGTTTGTAAAATGTAAAACAATTCATGAGAGCCTTTTTGAAAAATCAAGAACCGCCGGGTGGCAGGGGTTGGTACCAGAGAGTGTTTTAAACCAATCACACAATGCATTGCAATATGCCTATATTGTAAGTACAAAACATGTCAGTACTTGGGGAGTAAAAGTGTTTTCAAGAAGTTATAACTACAAAGGCATTTCATGATCATGAATTAAAATTACTGAAGTACTAATTTATGCTTTGGGGTTTAAAATTTTAAGTGTAATATTAGAATTTTTTGTGTAAGAATAGGATTTTTTTTGATCACTGACCTTATTGAGGTGAATTGAAATTCCAAACCGGTGCATGTGGGATGAGGACCTCAATACACCCTCTGCAACAAAGCTGCATCTGCACTGAGTATCTGATCCAGCCTAACTGTCAGGCCCAACTCTCATCTACACCATCCAGGGAATTGTGATGAAAGACAAAACAATAATAGCTTTTATTGGTTCATCAAAAAGGAGACTCCTATTTATCGGCACAATAATCACAGTATACCCAACAAACATATCCAGAGCAACAAAGGGGACGAACAAATGTCAAAGGTATATTTTAGTCTCCTAGAAAATCATTTTATTTAGGAATGGCCAAGGGGTTTAAACTCCAAAACCAAACATACCTGAATATTACTATATAATCATGGAACTTACTCCAGAGCTAATTTCCACATAAAAATACAATTAAAACTAGAATTTTGCGGTTTTCGAGGCTTCGTGCCTCACTTATATACATAATTTAGAATATTGAGCTGTGGGACGCTCCATAAAAAATATAACATTTTAGTGACACACACACACACAACTGAAAAACAACGGCCTAAAAAACTGAAACAACTAACAAACATTTTTACCCCAACCCATACACCATTGGGTACCTTACCTAGAGGGGAGTCGTGAAGCTGTATTCATGGAATGATCGGACAGGGTCTCTTCACATGAATTCTAGGGAGGGATGTAAAACTTGTGTCCATGTTGCTCTGCTGTTGTATTTAAGGGTATGTGTCCGTATGTCAGGTTATTGTGATCCCTCCCTCGCTCGCTCGCTCACTACCCCTCCCTCTCATCTATCTTACACACAGTTGAACACTCAAACTCTTCTTTCCCCTAAATTTATAGTACTATTTACATTCATCCAACCAAAATATCCATTCAATGTAGCTTTATTATAATGCCATTGTGCTAGAAAGGAAGAGAAAGGCAAAAATAACCATTGACAAGTTTTTTACTGGATCCATTCTAACTCAATGACATGTTTACCAACAAGGACAAGGTAAATCAAGTTAGCTAAATAGATTGTACCATTTCTCACAAGTAAAAACTGTTTAATCAGGGGTGAGATTAAATTAGAACAGTCACACCAAGGTCTTGTGTGTACAAAAGAGGTATTCATACAGCACCCACAGCTTTAAACCTTTGGAAAAAGGATAGTTTGTCCACTACCCCAACCGAATTTTGGGAGAGGAAAGGAACAAAGCATCCACAAGTGAAGGCTATGCTGATTTGAGTGGGGAATTCCTTAGGGTTCCTGATGGCTGTGGATACCACCTTCTGCTGATGTGCTATTGATAACTGCTTGATGACATCATTGCATCAAGCAAATTTATGACATGATTGCGTACACAAGACTGATTTTTGTGCTCTCTCTGTAATGGTTTGGTTGGTTGCGGAGAGGCTTTACAGATTCTTTTCAACAACCAACTAAACATTGTTACAAATATACCAAGATCTAAGTTTAGTTCAAGTTGTTGAGAAATTATAGGGCTGCAGATCCTAAAATGCACTGTAATAAAGGGCACTTTGTTGATCATACCCCCTCCCCCACAAATTACCTAAAAACGTTGTTATAATCACTTAGTGATCCACATGTACCTAATCTTAGTGCCAAAATTTGGTCGTATCTGTAAGAAAGAAAATAACCAGCCACAGTGCCTTTGCGATTGGGGAAAAAACACGTAATAATATAACCAAACTGCAAGATCGCAATCAAACAAAATTTTGTGGAAACAGCTTTTCCCAAGGAACTATCTAGAGGTGCCTGGGGAATCATGATTGCACATTTAAGAAGCGGTCATATTTTGCTACAGAAAATTGAGAAATTAACCACCCCATTTTTTTTGCAAAAGATTTCCACAGTCCCCCTTTGTTTCGATTAAAAAAATTTCACATTTCCTCCATGAATTTATGGAAGTTCTAATTTGAAAGTTAAATCCTCTCTGCTGGCAAATTTCATGTTCCCCTCCCTCCCCAGAAACCTTTTCGATTTCCCCCTCAAACCCTTCAATCACCCAGATGGTCCCCTCCTTCTTGTTTTAGAGGCATTTGTTTACATAGGCCTCTAAATGTGTAATATAGTATTTATACAACCACAATTGGAACATGATCAAGTGTTACAAGTATTGCACAGGGTAGGACTTAAGATACAAGTCCCTGGGAATTCAACATATCCAAATAGTCACTGCTACACTAGTCTATTGCCATATTATGATGTCGCCAACAAAATCAGCATCATTGAACAAGAATAACTACTAAAACTGCTCTGCTAAATTTAACCAACACACAAAGATCTATATACTCTACCAGGTCATCTTTGGCTAATATTTAAAAATTGCTAGCGTTTTAGACAGAACATAACAACCATTAACAGTTCAGAGTGCTCAAATCAAGCAAGCATGAATAATGTCCCAATTCAATTTTAAACGGTCCAATGCATAGGCAATAACTATTATGATATACAAACAAGACGCGTGTACACTACAACTTGTACAAAGCGGAAGGCCGGAAAACATGCAGCGTTACTGGCTTGTATCCATGAGTACAGGTTGGTGATTCCGATTGACAACCTCACCCCAACCCCCCCCAGACCCTCCCTCTCTTTACCCCCATTGAAAATTAAGATTTGGTTATCAGAAGTTCATTTATTCTTTTCTCAAAACAACCCGTGAAATTTAAGGCCCAAAACTGTTTCCGTTAAATGTTATAAACAAAAAACATCCCCAAAAAGAAAAACAGAAGAAGTGACACAGGATTGGGTTAACCTAACTTAAAGTTATGTTGGTGTATAAAAAACAGAATGGTAAAACAAAAGGTAAAAAATGGAAAGAGGTCCATTCATGGTTTTTCAACATGGCCAACCTAGATGTTAATTAATAACGATCCATTGTATGTGTCATTTTAACCCCCTGGGGCTTACTGCCCCAGAATCTTCCGCACCTAAGCATATTTTGATAGTTTTACTTGGAGGTAAAGTCATGCAATGCACAAATCAAAGATACGAAAAGCCAGCATGGCTTACCCTGGGTTATATATAAAAGCACTTTTTGATTGGTTAACAGAGAAACATCTGACATTTGTCATGTGATAAGCCAATCAAATAGATTGTACAGTGGTTGGTAGTTTTCAGGAACGGTAAACAGCCAGCCACTTTGAAAATTATTCCACTGTTTTACCTTAAAATTATCATATGGTGTTTTTGTTACTGAATTTTTTACTTTTGAAAACTTTTAAGAGAATTTGAGCAAGGGAATCCTACACACTGACTAGCCCAGATAAGATTCACATCAAAATAAAAAATTAATTTGAAACAAGAACTTGGATCCTGGTTAAAATCACCACCCGTTTCCAAAAACATGAACAACAAAAGCAGTTTCCAAAATACCCTAGTCAGTGAGCATGATAATCTCACCATAAAACCAGATTCATCCAAACAGTAAACGCTAAGTTGGGTCTGATGATTTGATAATGATAAACATTTTTTCTTACAAATTGTTTGCTACGGTTAACAAGGAACTGTTAAAATAAATTGATTGTTCTTATCACGGTAATTAAAATACTATAAATCAGTAAAACAGCATAATCATTGTTTGCTAACTGGGAACATAGTGAACCAGTTACAAACCAAGATCCATTTATTCCCAATTACAATGGCCCACCTTCACTACACGGTAGCAGGTCACAGACAGCAATTCTAATTTTCAATTTAAACTTCCATTTAATGTGCTATCTTCACTCATGACAAGCCTCCTGCTGTACCCACCTATTTTCTTTGTTATTAACATATAGCTAAAATACAAATGGTCCCATTGGGTTGTTTTCACAGCGTTAGCCAGCCTTTTTTACTTTTTTTTTATTTTAATCACTTTCTGTTGAATATCAACTGTTTTTTAATATAACAATAACACTGAACCATTATACTGAGCATCTTAAAAAAAACATTAAAAAAAAATTAAAATATTTTCACTCTGGTGAGGTTTTCAGGTCATGTCAGGTTTTCTTTGAAGCCCTACTAATGGTATCAGTACTCGGTCCTAGGGCGGGTTGTCGGCGGCTAACGTACCCCCAAAATTTTTATATTAGATGATTAAAGGCTTCTTTTTCTCATTGTCGTCCTGAAGTTAGATTCCATTTCTTCCCAAGATAGAACCAAAAAAGTGTTTAATGGTTACCCATCAATAGTAGCAGGTTGAGACCTGCTACTGGTTATCCTGGTAACAGTACTACCTGTCCCAGGGGGCCGGGTCAGGCTAAAACGTCACCCCCATTGGGTTTATGATCTGAGAGAGGGGTAGCTGGGACCCTGGTGAATGAAAAAGAAGATCTACCACAGGGATCAGCTCTGGAGAGCAATGTCGGCCATCCAGCAACAGCTTGAAAGGATAGGCCAACTGCCGAAACTGTGGATGTGTGTCAGGAAGGGCATCCGCGTCAATATTTTTGCTCCAATAAATCCTCAAACCAGCAGTAGGACTGAGTGAGGTTGTATCCGGCCACCCTCGTTAACGGGGACAAAACGGATTTAAAACGTTGGGAGCTACTACTACATTAGACAGGATTGATTGTACCAAATGTGCGACCTGAACTGAAAATGGGGCAATCTGATTGCAGATGAATGTTATCTCATTACACTTCATTTAAATTATTGAGGTACAGGTATAAAATGCTGGACCTTTTAGGATACATTTTAAAACATTGTTTTGCCCCTAATTAGTAATTTGCAGCCAAAATAACAAAAATATTTTTAAGATAAAAATATGGAATGGCACTATTGATAACAGTAAAATTTGTAATCTGATAAATAAAAAAAAGGGTTGAATCTGGACATTCAAACATTTGGTGTAAAAATTTGAAGGGTGGGCACTAGATGGGCAATTACTGTACAATAACTATTAGTTTGCCTGAGAACCACACTGTCTGTCACAAACCCCATTTGGACTTACAAGTTCAAAAGCACAGCTCACAGTATTTCAATTAGGATTCAACCTATCAAATGAAATAACATCTAGAATCACAACATAAAAATAAATCAGTGGCAATGGCATATGGCGAGTGTTAAGCACAGATTTTTTTTTTTTTTACTGGGATGCATACTCTCATACATGCAAGCACATCGAATAGTGTAAATTTTGTGCAGCTTTTAGGAATCATAACAAATCATTGTAAAGTTGTAAATTAATAATTACCTATAGTGCCGTTCAAGTTTTTCATCTGCCCCATATTTCTATCAGTCTTTTGTCCGGATATCATTTCCTTATTTCAAGCTAAATCCTTCAAAAGGGCGGCAAAACAAATGGTTATTTTATCATGTGATTATTACTCGCATCTGTGCATAGACACAGTAAATGTCATCAGTGTAAACCAACTGCAGTCTCTACTCACAATTGAGGGTTTTTGGGGGGGGTCCATACCACAACACATACATCAGTGCAGTCTGTGCAGCTACAAGCAGAGGAGAGAGACTGCCAGCCATACATGTTATAGATGAGGCAGGCTAGCATTACAACAAGATAGAGCCTTACTTCACATGTCATCCTACAGATAGCACTCATGTATATGCAGCGAGGCCCCTACTTCTCCATTTTATAAAACACACTTGTTTTCCACCTTGATCTATGAAGCATACACCCCAGCCTCCCTATTCCCTTATGAGTTCGTCCTGTCAACATTTGAACTATTTTCAACAGACTTAAATTTTCTGGGTCTATTTCTTTGGAATTTAATTGGTTTGTGGGATTTTCAGCTATTTGTACAAACCTTTTACAGGGTGGCCACATAATATATCTTATTGACCTGTAATTTGCTATTATCATCATGAGGATTATGTGTGAACATCATTGGTTAATCATGTAAAAAATACTCATTTGCACAATGTCATTTCTATCTAATCCTTCAGAGTGCCTCTCAAGTAGCTCTGCTAACGGATTGTTTGTAATATTACGGCTTATTTTTCATTATTACAGCTTATTTTTCATTATTACAGCTTATTTTTCATTTTAACGGCATTCTCTTGGTCTATTAAGCTTCTCTTTCCCTGACATTGGATTTCAAATAACTGTTTCTTGTTCAATTTCTTGGTTCATTTAACTGGCATGTTATGATTTGCCATTTAACAAATACAGGGTGTCCAAAAGTATTATCTCCCTTATAGCATAACATCAACTTGGAAGAAGAGGAGGAGCTTAGGAGGGTTGGTTGAGATAGAGTGATGGATTGAACAGTGAAGTGAGGAGGGAGGAAGCGGCAGTTGCTGCGAGTGTGAGGTGAATCCGGGCCACCCCCATTAGCAGAAACAAAACCGGATTTAAAACTTGGATTAACTGCTTAAATGTTTTCAGCCTGCCTCAAAAACCTATCATGAGTGGACCTTTCTTCCTTCCAACAGACCCTAAAATGTTTGCTTGTATGGGTGAGAAATTCCTATGGATGGCAGCCCATCCGTGAGGGGAATTTTTATCACCCCTTCCATTTATCTTCACAGTATTTGAAAGGAAAAGGTCCACTCATTGTCGGACTAACCCTGGTTTAAAACCCAGGTCTAAAGTTAGACTCTCTTTCACAATACTATCCTAAGAGATCAAAACAGAATCTGACAGCCATATCACTGTAATTTAATGAAAAAAAAAATTGCTGATTGAGCTGCACTTAATTTTTTAATTTTAAGGAAACACACCAACATGACCTCTATTCTCTGTGATTTACTTTCATGGGACTATTCTGCCATTGCAACAGTTTTTGTACAAAGCAGTGGCCGATCCCAACTGTTTTTTTCCACAAGTTATGTGGCATCTTGTCTATGTCTACTTGAACAGCAACTATGAAGACTTCCCATAATGCACCATTTTTGCCTGTCATTTTTATAAGTATCAGGTTTAAATATATGACCTTAATCTTACACAAAAGTAGCAAACAGCCAGTGGATCATGCTAATATACTTTGTCTCACCTAAGTACAAAGGTGGATTCATATGCACTTTGGCATTCCCACTAGAGTCTAGATCATGACACGCCTTTATTCGCATGTGCATTCATGTTTATGATTTCAAGGCAAGACCGAGAGAGTCGAGATGAAAGGGATGCTCGAAAACATAAAAATCGCAGTGACGTCACCTTCAAACTTAAATGAGTCCAACTATTAATAGCTTATTGTTGATATTCATTATCTTTCCATTGGATGTTTTTTTCATCATATTCTTAACACACACTGTTCCGCTTCTAGTCTATCTTCCAAGAGGAAGGAAAGGGTGAAAACAGGAATAGGATGGTACAGAAGAGAAAGTGAACATTCTTGGGTGGATTGAACCCAGGACCCTTCGGGCCCCTATCCCATGACCAGGGATGGTAAGCCACGGGGGAGTTGTAGTGGCCCAGACCAGCAATTTGTGCCCATAGTGTGCGCGTTTACAAATGACGTCATTGCATCTTTTGGACTTGGTGAATTTTTCAGCAGTGGCTCTCAGGGAGTTTTAGTGTTTTTTGGCGTACAGACTGTCCCAAAACAAAACTATACAATCAAACTAAAAATTATAAAAAATATAAACTGTGCATTTTGCGATATTTTTGAACTTATTTGTTTAGGGACAAGATGCTAACCTAAATCCTCGCTTTTATTCATCCAATTTGATTGCCACCCTAAGCGGAGATATTGTCAGTTGAACCACCAAAGGATAAAGTACCACTTGGGCCAGGTTTACTTGAAGGTTCAAGAAGAAAATTAAAGGTATAAGGCGTGTTGTAGAATCATTGTGTGATTAAACCTGTTCAAACAAAAGATTATGTACAGATTAGAGTGAATGTATTATAATGCATTGAAACTAATCAAATATGATTTTTTAAGTTGAAAAAACAATAAAGATATGTTGGGTGAAAAGAGGGACTCACTCTCCGGGGGACAAATATGGAATTCATGGAAATTTTTTGGGGAAATTGACTGCTGAAACTAATGTAAACAGCCTACAAAGTTCTGTTGAGGGATAAATGTATCGTGGACAAACGCTCTAATTGGGAGGGACAATTTACCCTTCCCCTATTCCCAACTGCCTCAAGATGACAGGGAGGAATATGGTGAAAAAAGCATGTGTTAAACAAAGAGCAATAAAGGAAAGGAGGGTTGTGTTCAAAGGTCTCAGTTTAATTTCAACAAAGTGTTATGGTTCTTCTTCTGCTTAAACATGGAGTAAAGCGAGAGACAACAAGACTCTTTGGAATTGCATTTCCCAATGCTACATGTAATTTATTAGCAATGCGACATTATAAAGGTATAAATTATGTTATATCACAAGATAAGAAGCGCACTTAATAACTATTTTTTTATTTTAAGTTTTCAATAAAGAATGTATTTTGAGTGAAGTTGAGTTTCAATGGCAACTTTGTCTGATATTAGCTGAAAGCCGAAAAGGGACCAAGTTTTTCAACTCTCTCAGATAATTAGCCGTAAAACTCCTGAACCAGGACCCCAACACTTACACCACTAAAAAATCTCATGAAAGTGGAACACTCCTAAAAGAGATCAGTAAAACTCCAGTTGAGATGAACTTCTTAAATTTTTGGCCAAAAAAAATTAATCTTTGATTGTATAGTTTTTTGGGGACAGTCTGTATAGGGTTTTTTTAAAGCCGTAGGGTATTAAAACTTGTATGCCTTGTTCATGAATCAGGGATCTGACTGTTAAAATGTGGTGCTCTGTAAAAAACTCCCCTGGTCATATCAAGAGGAGCTTTAAGGGGAGTTTTTTCATGGCATATACCCGTGCTAACCATGGATAGAGCAGCATCACAAGGGGAGCTTTAAATCGACATCCTATACGTGTGAAGGAGAGGGAGGCTATCGCTCTCAAAAAAATCCTTACAGTCAAGTCCCTGATGAGATGCATTAAAATTCTTATCACTAAATAAGCTAGCACAATGGTACGTTATTTTATTTTTATGGAGATCATGCGTGGCGGCTCATGGTTCTGTGCCCGTGTGCATGATGGGAAGGGGTTCCAGGTAGTGTTGTCTACGTACAAACACGTCATTTTTAGCATCAGATATTTAAAAATTCTGAGTAATCTCAACGCTTGTTATTAGCAGAAGTATCAGAATTAAACCTACGTGCCTCACTTTTGTATAAAATTGCAAACAACAAAAATTTGTACAAAAATAATTCTATTTGCCGCATCATCGGTCCCTTATTCTATTCAATGTACCTATTGTGACTCCATAAGTAGATGGTCAGTGAATTAATGAAATGAAAGGCAGCTAAAAATGACCAAGCAAACATTATTGGACCGGCAGGCCATGATGCTACCAGTTTAAGGTGCTGGTGTATTCACAAACAACATAACACATCTTTATGGGTGTACCACACAACTTACTCTAGCTGGTATGGTGCTATGAATGACTTTCCTTATCAAGGGTAAAACTCCACGGGATCCCTCCCATTTCAAAGTGATGAGTATGGAAGGTTTAAAGGTGCAACGAGAGATTTCAAGTCATCCATCTTTTATTTAGCAACATTCTAAATACTTTAAAAAATGAAAAACAAAAGGTGATTTGTATACTGCTATAGAAAATAGGGAATTTCCTTGCTCCCAATCGATATTGAAAATTTCCACAATTTTGCTCCCAAAGAAAACAGTTCTCAGCTTAATTCCTTTCAATTGGGGATAGTTTTGATAGAAAGGGCTTGACAACAGTGCAAAAATCAAAATTTTCACATTTTTAGGGACACTGTTATTTGAAATTCTCTCGTGCACCTTTAAGACCCCCCACTTTCAACATATCATCACCCAAACACCCCAATTTTTTTTTAACTTTCACACAAAGGACCCCATAATTTTTTTTAATTTTGACACTGTCAAACCAAAACACCTATTGGGAGGGGGGAGGATTTTGAAAATGTTCAACCACAGACCTATTTTTTAATTTTTCAAAAATGTTCACCAAAGACCTATTTTGTAATTTTTCAAACATTTACCGAAAAAGAACCGATTTTTGGCAAAAATTCAGCAAATTGTCACCAATAAAGTATTTTGGGGCAATTGGCGGTCTCTCACCCAAAGACCCTATTTTTTGAAGTATGTGTTACAATGCCCAGGGGTTGGAAAGACTAGTGAACCAGCACGTAGAAAGCCCATACAGGGATTATTATTACACCTTACATGTATGAATATTCAGGTACTAATCATGCATTTTATTGGCTGATTCCTATAACAAGTACTGTGCCAATAAAGGACCTGTTTCCTACAACCTCTTCATTGTGAGGGGTGATGTTGCCCCGTAGGCATGTGGAGAAAATAGGGGGCCAGTATAACAAACAACATTATAATATTAGTGGATATTACCAACTCCTTGCGCAGGATGACCACTGAACGACCTCCTGGACAGGGTTGGCAATTTCCGGGAGGGAAAACAATAGTATTTCCCCCTAGGGCAGGAAATAGTGGGGAAATTACCGGGCAATACTGGTAAATCCCGGGAAATAATGGTAAATACCGGGAAAATACTGGGAAATTTACCCGGGAAAATACTTAAGACAATAAAGGGTGGATGCAGTATCCTTTATGGGTGAAGAATTGTGCCCGAGGGGTCGGGAAAAAATAAATAATGGGCGAGGCCGAGGCGAAGTCCATATTTATTTTTTCCGGTCCGAGGATACATTATGAGACCATAAATAATACTGGCAAACCCTTTTTTATTCTATTCTATTCCCGAAAACAGCGTGATATAATGAGAAAAATGCATTGGCGACCCATTATTGCAGATAATGGGCAGTAAATGACCAATCAGGACTGCTGACTTTCAATAATGGCAGCAGAGAGGGGTAATAGAATATAGGATATAAGTACACTTTGCAGACCAAATGGGGGGGTAACCTCAAATAACTACATTTTGCAGTTATAAATGTTGTGGTGTGAAAATCTGGGTGTTTCAGGGCTGCAAATTTGACAAGACATCACAGAATCGATTCTTGCAGGCGATTCTCGTAGCATCCAGATATGAGAATCATTTCTCCCATTGAATTATGTATTAAAGTGTTGGCATTTCAAGTAAATGTGATTCTCACACAACTCCAATGACTTTCATTCCCTGTGTTTGAATGGTTCAATTCAAATTCAAATTTTAATTGTTTATTCTATAGTAGATTCAAACCATCGTGTCACCTCTTATTTGCCGAAGGTATTGCAGTGAATGATGGAGTGTGCATTGATGAAATTAAAAATTCCACGCTAAAATCTATTGGAACAGGTAGTCTGCTAGCAGAGAAAAAATCAGTTATGTACTAATAAAATCATTCAACTCAACGTAAACGCATAGCTACTCTCTAGCTAACTAGCTAACTCTCAAAACATTCTGACTAATGATTTGGCTTTAATAATATTTCAATTGAACAGGTGGTTGAACGTTGCTACTTTGAGGCTTGAAGCGCCGTGTTTTGGATTAGAGGGAACACAAAAGCCTTGGTATTCCTTCTGTATGCATGAAAGGAGAGAATCTCAGTGCGTTATGATAAGGTGCATCGAGCCACATATTCTGCCTCCTCTCCCAAAACTAATCGACGCTGTGCAAAAACGTTAACTGCGGTGACACGATGGGTGGATTCAACTATAATTGATTATACTGAATCCAACAACACGCATAGTATTGATAGATAATCAGATGGGGTACCCTGGGTGTGAGTCTTAACATTATTTGCAATCAGAACTTCATTGCTGAGGAGCTCAATTGCTCCAGGGCTCCTACAGCTCTCCTGAGAAGTCTTTCAGGAGCTCAAATTGAGTTCCTTGTGACTTGATTGAAAGCCTATGTTTTTCATATTACATGCAAGTAATTGAGTCCCTTGATGTGCGCCTAAATGAACGCTGGAGAGTTATTAGCTCTCTTCTTATTTTTATAAATGATGGCCTGGACACTCAATAAGAGGTGTTGGGTTGCTTATGAAAAAGGAACCGTACTCTGGGCTAAAATTAAGAAATGAAGTGATTAGAATTTAGAATAAAAAGCTGACATGCATCCAACCAGTTCTAAACTTGTGCATCTTAACATGTATTTGGGATTTAGCATACATTGTGCACTACACTGTCTGCTGGCAAAGTTCATTTCTTATAAACTGGCAAGTTAGTGGAATATTTTCTATGGTATTTAATTGCTAGTAATTTTATGTATTAAATTAAAATGTTGTAGAAAATGAGGATAAGATGAAAGGTGAAAGATTCTACGATCAAAAGACTTGAGTCCAACAGCTAAGCTAGTGATAAAATGAAAACACCATCAAACCCCTCCCCTGGGGCATGTATTGCATGAAAGTGCTATCGTGTTTGTTAGTAATTGTCTGATATTTTAAAGGTCCATGGCCCGATCGCTAAATAGGCCTCGTCCCAGAAGCTCAAGATTTCTACCGGAAGTCAACATGAAACTTTGTATCAGAAGAAAGCTACTAGTTTTCTCATTTACCTGTGAAATCTTAGAACCAAAGTGATGTTTGTTTGAAATATGAGCGGAAATGGACACATTTTGGTCGGACCAATATAATTTTACACAGTACTTATGGAGCTTACAAAATCACGTTTTTAGCTCTTGCCTCAAAACGGTTTGGACATATCGGCGCGAAACTTTTAACAGATGGGTTTTTGGAGTGAAGGCCAATCATCAGATGAAAACTTTCATAGCCTTAAATCGGGCCATCCCACTTAAAGAAAATTAAGTTTGAACATTCACTTTTTTAGTAGTTCCCGGGTACCTTCCCATTTTGGCCAAAATATGCCTGCTGGTATTTACGGTAAATACGGTATTTTCACGGGGCGGAAATACCGGCCAACCCTGCTCCTGGATGACCTTTGACCTAGAGGCACAAGCAAAGGTGACAACCAACCTCATCAAACATCTCCAACATTCATGAACTCTGCAAAATATATAGTATTCCTATTTCACACCATCACATTTAGGCCTTATCATGCAGCAGTTTCATTAATTAATGCTCACTAACAATGTCACATACATTTGAGTAGACCTGAAAGCAGAAACCATGGAAGACTATTTCACCACCACTCAACAATATCAATACACATTAACAGAGGCATGAATGTCACATATTTTGTATGAAATCGAACACTAAGTAATTATAATACTCACATAGTAATCCCAACATGTTTTCAAAAATACATACATGTAAATTGCTCATATTAAGATATTCCAACCCTATCTGCAAGCGTGTATAACACAACAAACTAATACACACAACATCCTTGGTACTCAATCCAAGATGGAGGCTATCACCATAGCAACCAGAATAGAACAGACGTAATTTGATTGCTTCTTTTTTAGATGGTGATGAACTTGCGATAAAATGGCAAGGTTTAAATACAATCTTTTATGCATTCTATTTCCCTTTCTTAGTGATGTTTTGATATATTTCAAGCAGAAATCACATGCCAGCGGTAGTTAGGTTTCAATCAGATTATATAAACGTTAGAGGTAAACAGACAGGAAAATATGATCACACAAATATATTTCATCACAATAATTAACAATTTGATTTTTTGTTTAAAGAATATTCTGTGAACCAATTGTGTACCCAAATTTGTTTTTTGAACAAAATGAGATTTTCACACCATCTGAACTGTTGTCTAAATTATCATAGGCTCTATGCACTTTTGATCTTCAAGAAAAGTAAATTCAATTGACATGACAATGGAGCACAGATGCCTTAAATACTGAGTAAAGTGATACCAACATCATCCAAACAAGATGAAGTTTTGGAAATAAGTTTATTTTTAATCTAGGTGCTTTAAAATCACAACATGCACAACAGTTATGCCATATCCAAGTTATATTTATGATGCTAAATACTAAGGGGCTTTGCTTAATTAGAACCCCCCCCCCCCACACACACACATCTGGCCCAATACAAGGGGGTGTTAGACAAGGAGTATAATTGCATGAAGTTGGGTTGAAATCCAAAACAATGTAATCCAAACTATGATAACATAGAGATTAAAAAGAAAACATTGAACAAGCTTTCCAAATGCACTATGACCCTAAAATAATTGAATCTTTACTTGCTTGGTGTTGACCAGTAAAAATATTATTTCAAAGGTTATTGACAAACAGAAAAGAAAACCAAAACCAAGTTTGCACTGACTCTCTAAATTGGACCTATAAGAGGGTTTGATAATCCAGGACTACAGCACAGCAGCATAGTAATTAGCATTAATTATTTGAGGCTGACAAGGCAAAATGTAAACAAACAGCAGTAGCTACAATTTCAGGTAGAAGAAAATGATCATTTTGCACTTGTAAATCTACTAAAAATTGTAAATTGCAACAAATAAAACTATTTCAATTGACATTGAGGGCACGTGTGGTCTAGTGGATTGAGTGCTCACCCGCGTGCCAAAGATCGTGGGTTCGAGTCCCACTACGGCCAACGTGTTGTGCCCTTGAGTAAGGCGCTTTACCTCAATTACTCCTCCCCAACCCGCAGGCCAAGCGTGGGGAGTATGGCAAACCCCCTAGTATGAAACAAAACTAGGGAGGGTTCCTCCATAGGAGTGATAACGCCCTGGAAAAAAAATTGACATTATGACCATAGTATGTCACAAAATGTACCAAATTGAAGGACTATCTATTATCCACGGCATGTTAATTTCATGATACAGTTTGTTTTTAATGCGAGTGACATCATTCCGGACCCTCCTTGAGAAGCATGCTAGGATTTTCTGTTCTGCGTGACATGAAATACCGAAACATATTTTTATTACATAAAGATGGTGCTTTCAGCTTTCACTTCAGATGTGAATATACAAAAAAAAAATGGGGGAGCACTTTTCTGGAAATGTCCTTGTAAGAATGCCCATTTTAAAAGAAAGCAAAACTGAATTCTTTAACACAGCATCGCAATACAGTCTCAAATTTATTCCATCTATTGGAAATGTAACTATTCAACCTTCAAAACCATCAGGATCATGGGAGCCTTCTCAAATGACAACGGTATTGTTCCTAATAGACGCCCCGGGGGCGGTGCATTTTTCATAAGTGGGGGCGTTTATTACAGTCAAAATGGAAAGTAAAAAATCCCCGCAAAAATCACCTTACCCAGTTTATAAAAGGCGGTTCTCGAACCACAAACTAAGGTCCCCCGCCCAGTGCAGTAGCTAAAGAACAAGAAGCAACAATTTTAAGATCTCAGGGAAGATTGTGATGGCCCACCAAGTTTCATCCTCCTACCCCATGTTAAGTGATTTGACCTCAGATGACCCCACATGACCTTGAAATGACCTTCCAAAGTGTCAACACTAAATGTTGACCACACCCACCAAGTTTCATCCTTCTACCACATGATTAGTAATTTGACCTTAAATGACCCCACACGACCTTCAAATGACCATTTTTTGGCACTGAATGATGACCACACTCACCAATTTTCACTCTCATACCACATGTTTTGACCTTGGATGACCCCGCATGACCTTGAAATGACTTCAAAATTTTTGGTACTGAATGTTGACCACACCCACCAATTTTCATCCTCCTACCACATGTTTAGTGATTTGACCTTGAATGACCCCGCATGACCTTCAAATGACCTTCAAAAATTTCGGCACTGAATGTTGACCTATCTATCTATCTATCTAACGGCTGCAGCCGAGATGCTGTTCACCATGTAGCGCCAAATGTCCCTGTTTGTCATTAGGTTGGGGATGTCAGATGGATCCTGCTGGATGTCTCGAGCAATCACATCAATTTTTTTTTTTTTTTTTTTTTGACCTTGAAATGACCTTCCAAAGTGTCAACACTAAATGTTGACCACACCCACCAAGTTTCATCCTCCTACCACATGATTAGTAATTTGACCTTAAATGACCCCACACGACCTTCAAATGACCATTTTTTGGCACTGAATGATGACCACACTCACCAATTTTCACTCTCATACCACATGTTAAGTGATTTGACCTTGGATGACCCCGCATGACCTTGAAATGACTTCAAAATTGTTGGTACTGAATGCTGACCACACCCACCAATTTTCATCCTCCTACCACATGTTTAGTGATTTGACCTTGAATGACCCCGCATGACCTTCAAATGACCTTCAAAAATTTCAGCACTGAATGTTGACCACCACCCCCAAGTTCATCCCCTATCACATATTAGTGATTGGACCTTGGATGACCCCTCATGACCTGCAAACATAACCTTCAAAAAGTTTTAGAACAGAATGTTGTCATACCCACCAATTTTTTACCCCCACCCACATCGGTTAACACTAAGGACCAAGGGAGGGGGGGTTCCATAGTACCCAACATTTGATTTTTTTGCGACGATTTCTCGGTTGCAATCAAAGTTTTCAAGGAGTTTTTTGCTAAAAATTTGCCATTGATTTATGGAATACGCTTTCTCCTTTGTGATACAAAAAAAAATTTAAATCCGCCCACGGCTTCATTAGAATAATAGGTTGGGGTTTTTTTCCCCCTAGGAACCCCACCTTGGGCAAAACGGAAGTGAACCCAAAAATTAGATTATTCTTGTACTAATTAAAAAATTAAAAGTAAGTCAATATTGGGATTTATTTGCTTTAGATATATACCCTAGGAGGTAATTAATTAATAATTATAATACTAAATCAAATAACTTTTATATGCTGATAGCATCCAATTTGAAGTTTGAAGTTTGTAATGCCGCTGCCTAAATGTGATGAAATGTTATGGGAAAAATAGGTGATTTTGAAGTTTCTGAGAAAATAACGAGGTATAAATTTAGTAAATTTTGCAATGATGATTTTAATTGGTATTCTAGAGTAGATATAATGAAAATATTTGGTTCAAACCTTATTATTGGAGTTGCTGAGGATTTAAATGTGCGAACCACTCCTTTCGAAAAGAGTGACAATTTCAAGGCCATAGGTCATAGGTCAAAGGTCGGTTTCCATTTTATTGTGGGGATGTGGTTCTACTACGTGACCCCGTTTAGTTGTGTTAGTGTCATGATCGAAATACCCACGGAGAAAGTGGTGATCTGGGTTGGGTCCCTAGGAACCCCCCCCTTGGGCACATACGTTAGGTTTTTGAGCTTGGCACTTAAGTGTTAAAGTGATGTGACCTTGGATGACCTCGGATGACTTGAAATGGACCTTCAAAATTGTTGTACTGAATGTGACCACACCCACCAATTTTCACCTCCTACCACATGTTAAGTGATTGGACCTCGGATGACCTTGAAATGACCTTCAAAATTTTTGGTACTGAATATTTGACCATACCCACCAATTTTCATCCTCCCTACCACATGTTAAGTGATTTGCCCTTGGTGACCTCGGATGACCTTGAAATGACTTCAAAATTTTTGGTACGGAAGATTGAACACACCCACCACTTTGCATCCTCCACCACATGTTAAGGATTTGACGTGGATGACTCAGATGACTTGAAATGACCTTGAAAAAAATTTTTTGGTACTGAATGTTGACCACACCAACAATTTCATCATCCTACACATGTTACGTGCATTGACCTTGGATTGACCCCGTATGGACATTTGAAACTGACCTTCAACATTTTCGGCCACTAATGTTGACCACACACACCAGTTTCCTTAATCCTACCACAACAGATAAGGTTTATAGTCAATTTAACTCAATTTTTGCCTATTTTTGACCCATTTTGACCTTTGACAATGCACATGCCCCTCCTCCGAACTTCGTCGCAGCCTACTTGAGTGAATCTAGGGTGTGAGATGGACACCCATAAATTGCTTCCAAGCAAAAGATATCGTGTTTACAACGTTATTATAGCGATTTAGCACTATTTTTGCCCATATTTGACCCTATTTTTGACCACATTTGACCTTTGACCATGCCAATGACCCACTTTGTATCCCACCCAACGGCCAATTGATACTTATGTTGCGAAGATGGACTTCCACACTGTTAGTTCAAAAGATATCGTGAGGGACACACAACACACCACCACACGGACGGCTACACATTTCTATAGCCCCCTTCGCCAACAAAATTGAGGGGGACCAAAAAGGGTGTTCAGTGAGCGACGCCTGGGGATTCAACCCAGGGACTAGTATATTTATAACCAACACGTGGGTCCAAGTTTGATGTGCCGTTAGAGCAGAAAAGCATGAGGAAAACAGCGATTATGAATATGGATTATGACAGGCCCAGGCCATTAAATCATGTGATTTAGGTAAGCTTAACTCATTATCTGAATTTTGATCCAAAAAATCGTTAAGGGGGGCGTTTATAGGAACACACGGTATGTCATTCATGTAGCAAATGTGAGAACTTTTACTCTACCTACAGTCCGACATTTAAAGGTGCAACAAGACATTTTGAGGCCACCCAAAATATTGTTTCGTAATAGTAATTCATATCATGAGACACTCAATAGAGTTCTTACCTTGTATTTGGCTACGAAATGTCTTTTGTATGCTCCATATGAAATTAGAAATTTCACAATTTCATTACTAAAGAAACATTTCTCAGCTTAATCCTTTCGATGGGGATCAATGTATGAAAGTCTTTAGACAGAGGGCAGAAACTTAGTATTCTTTCATTTTTTTAGGACACCAGATATGTGAATCTTTGTTGCACCTAGCATGTATAGAAAAGAAGCAAATCACAATGGAAGAATGTTGATATGGGTGTCACAGAGATAAAGAGCACTATTTTGATTGTTCCCAAGAGCTATCTCAAGTTTGTGTCCCTGTAAAGGCCATCAGACACAGCCCTGTATTATACCTGGGAGTAGACCACGGTAACAAAAGCAGGTGACCCATGCTGGTAATAAGCATCCACCCAGAAACACTCCGATTGATTTCTCTATGGGTACCCAAGTACCCATGTATAAACTTAATCCCTACCAAATGTGCCACCCTGGATGCGGGGGCTAGATAAGTAATATTTTTTTAAACCAAGGGCGCTGTCATCATCATACAGTTAGGCAAGCCTGGAAAAAGTGGGGCATTTGGATTACATTCCCGGGAAATTCTGCGGGATTTGGAGGTAAATATTGACCTGAAATAAAGAAATACGTAAGAATTGAAGAAATTTTGTCATCTCTTAGATAGGGAAATTTGGATTGTATTCTGGGAAATTAGCATTTTTTCCACCCTGAATTTAGAGACCACATAAGAGGAGGTACAGTGTTTCTCCACAATCAATTTCTTCTTCCAAAACAATTTTTGAACTGGTTACTCAGTGGTCTATAGTGACAACACTATAGCACTTCATGACAACCAGTGCAGAAATTGTTTTGGAAGTTGGAAGAAATGCATTGTGGGAAGAACACTATCTCCTCTAGGACACACTCAGAGGGTGTTTTGAGTCAATCCACAATGCACCAGTTTTTGGGAATTTTCACCTCATAGGGTCATGTGATCACACTAAAAAATCATATTCTTAACATCATAAAACCCTGGACTTTAATTTAATGCTTATTTAAGGTCACAAGCGTTACTACTTAGGGAATTTCTTGCATGAATCATGAAATGTCTTGTGGTTCTTCATTTTTGGAACACTTTTATCCCTATTACTGACAGTTGTTAGTACAATACATACAGTATATGCACATTGCAATGCATAATGGGATTGATTCAAAACACCCTCTGGACACACTGCACAATGTACATGTCAATAATTTTTTGCAATTGATTTTATTATGGTTGGGAAAAATGTTAAGACTTTAAATTTTGCACTATCTACATCAAGTGCAACTGTATTGCAAAAGGATTTTTTGACCTATGTCAGTCCACTCATTAAAATTAAAGAAAATGAAACCCTGCAAACCAGGCCCGTACATATGAGTGGTGTACCAAATTCCACCTAAGGGGAAAAAGTCCACTTTTTGCTGATTTTATTTTTTGATCAAAAAGTCCAAATATAGAGAAACTTTCACAAGAAAGTACAGTTTTTGGTGATGGGATGTTACAAGTACAGAAAAGGACCATTTTAGGGGAGTTGGTCCACTTTTAAAAACAAAAAAGTTGTTTTTTTTCCAAGTCCTCTGCATGCCTCCCAAAAGTACTCCATGCTTATTTAATATTTTCAACAATTACACAGCAGCAATATTGTATAGGTCACACGCAATAGGGCAGCCATACTGTGCATCATGTATTACAATTCACAATACAATCTCCACATCTGTCAGAGAATTGTACAGGTGGCCTTATTATACATATTAGTGGTAAAACACACCATGGTCCGATTTATGATTGGTACTCCAAGAATCGTTAATAACTTGAGTGAATTTGCACTTTTGTAGTTTTCAACAAATATTTGGTGAATTTTGCACTACCATTTTAATTTTTGATGTTCAATCATGTTCAGCACATCATGATCTAAACACCCATGGCCATTATTATAGGTGCTTTTAAATTGGACTTAGGCATTTAAAGACACTATCATGATTTGCTAAATCAACAGCAAAATCGAAAAATCATCAAATCAAGATTTTAGCATGTAACGTAAACAAGTGCAGGTATCCTAACCTACCCTGCAAATGATAAGACCAGAAGCAACCCAAAGGACAAAATCGGAGGATTTTAAGGTCTTACTGTCCGAGACGACACTTACTACAACCCGTAATTGAATGGAGAATCGTATCTTGAACACTACCGTTTTCTTCCTTTCCTTTTCTTTCAATTCTAACAGCTGGAAAGGTAACTTATGAGAATTCCAACAGACTTATCCTTCACTAAAGCTATTCCTACCCCTGCTGCAAATTTCAAATATTTTCAAACACTGATAGTGTCTTTAAGCGAAAGGTTGACAATGCCGTCCAAAATACAGTTAACACATTGGCATTGAGATAACTTTTGTTTCATGATTTCAACAAGTACTTTTACCCTATCAGATGACCAAAACTCACTAAAACTCACTGAGCTGAGGGTAGAATAATGCACCAAGTCCAAAAGGATGCGATGACGTCATTGAACGTACACACATATGGGCACGAAATCCCTGGCCGGACCTGATAACCTCATGGCTTGGTGCCCACCAGGGTCCCCATCGAATCCCAGAACACAAGCCTTGCAATTTTCTTTAGCCTCTATCCCTTTACCCCTCCCCTACCTCTCAGGAAGATCGACTAGAATGAGAACACGTGTTTGTGTTAATGTTTTTTAAAAAAAAAAAAAAAAAAAAAAAAATTACATTATTTTTTCAATAATTGTTGGCAAATTATCAAGTGGAACTTTAAAGTCTGACTCAGAGATTTCGAATATTATTTTTTGTGTATTATGAAAAAAAAGTTCGACTAGAAACTAAAGATAGTAACCGAAAATGCACATTCCGAAATTTGAGATGAATCGATTTTTCGTTTTGATGCAGTAAACATTTATGTGTAGTATTACGTCCCATAGGATACTCTGTATAACAAAAATTCTGTATCCGGAATTTTATAACAAAGTTGTGATTTTCTATATGAAAAAATTCGATTTAAGCTTAGCAATTTCACACAGTGATTAGTATATGGACAAGCATTATGTACATGCAAAAAACACAATTTTTTTGGAAATTGAGGGCAACCTCCTCAGGAAATCTCTGAGTCGGCCTTTAACATAGCCATGAAATCATATCAAAATATGTACTTCCTATATAGCTCAAAGACTCTAAAACCATGATATGAGAAAGGTTAATTATTTTAGCATTGATGGTAACTAGAAGTCTCATGGGCCTGCACTGAATATACCCATGTAGTCATTTCTGTATTTCTTATTGGTTTGCCCTTTGCAGTATTTCTCCAAAAAAAATGTAATCAACAAACTCCACATTGTTTTACAAGGTCAATTGTCTATTTTATAAAATTAACTACTTATTTTTACTGATTTTAATACAGTAAATATTCTAAATTTGTGTAAATAAGGTGAAAAATATTATAAATTTTAAGATGTACAACAGTTGTAATATTTCAATGGTACAACAATTGAAGATTGTGAAATGCCAGAACAAATGGAAATGAAGGGCTGTCTTTGGGCAAATATTTGTAAATTTATATTTTAAGTGAAAATAATTATTGAAATACAGTACCTCAACATGTGGGAGTGTCCATTAGTAGAACTTGCAGTTCAATGCTATTATAATATGGATCTATCTAATATATGCATAAATGGCTTTATTGCGTGCAAATATACATCCAAAATTGATAAGCAAACAAGCTACAGGTCGCTGTACTTTTTTGTCTATAGTGTGTCTGGTAATAAAGCGGCAGCATTTCATCATGCGTGACACAACCACTTTTCTATTTAGTCCTTTTGTCATAGAGGCATGTGTCATGCTCTTTTACATCAATTATTGAAATTATTATGGAAACTACTGTGGTGTTGATTTACATAGGTCCTTGCTGTTGAGAGACTAGTAAAAACTCAATTCCCTTGCCACAGTTCAGTAGCTTTCATTCACCAATGTATTTAGAAAATACACCCCCTGGTTTTTGGGTATGATATATGATACCCAGATCAAGGTAAGTTCATGTCAATGCATGTACAAGTACAACCCACTGAACTGTGTCCTTGGTGGATGAGCATATTGTAACTCATAATGCATACACAAAAAATCACCTTAGTTTTCCTACATCAGATAATCAAGGATTCAAACTATATTGTGCAACCTCATTAGTAAATCATTTCTAATACGGTCAGACACACACAAGCACAAACACATGTATGCACAGGCATACACATGCAAGTGCACACACATACACACACACACACATTCTATCTTCCTTTTCTTGCTCCTTCTCTTCCTCACTGATTTACTCAATCACACCCACCCATACACCCATACACCCATCCCCCTGCCCCCCCACCCACCTACCTCAGGGACACTCACACCAACTCTATTGTTCCAGCTTCCCAAAATTTTGCGTACCGCCGGTGGGGTAATAAATGTAAAGCCAATATTTCTCCATATATATTTTCTGCCTGATTTTCTGCCTGCTTTGGGTGTGCCAAATGACAGCTACTGCCTTTGAATCTTTAGGCATAATATATTATAATAATTTTGTTTGAAGTACATTGTAGTGTGTACTGCACCTCTCAGGCCTGGCCCAATTCGCGTCGATCAAATTTCACATTTCCACTTTTGTTGAATGTACACTTAGTTCAAACAATTATTAATGAACCTATAGTAACAATTTTGAAGAGACTGTACCAATTTCATATCATGACTCAATTAGGCCATTTTTTCTGAGACACACTATATGGTGCTCTGGCTTCAATGGTTGATTGATGCGCAATTACTAGGTACAATATGATGAAAGGACTTTGCTAAAATTAGTGTTTGTAGTCCATTTTTCACACTCTCAACATTATATTTGACATTATGATTGATGGCGACCTTAAAAGACAAACTTAAAAAAAATCAAACCACAAATTAAAAATAAAGGTGTCACTTTTTTTAAACCAATCCATAAAGGTACATTTTGCAAGCCACAGCATCACCTCCCTCACCAACTTACCTAAAAAAAAAGTTGAGATTTATTATCATCTGAACCATTGGCATGATTGGTTGGGGGTTCTCATATTGGGAGGTAGTATGGGTTTGTGCCAGCTATAAAACCCTCATTTTCAGGCTCTTTTTCCACTCCAGTGACCCACATTTTAAGACCATTTCAGTTCCAGAGACCCTACTTTTCATGTCTAAAGCCATATTCCACCAAATTTTCTTCCAAACACCTCAAAAAGTAGCTGGAAATTGAGGGAAATTGCAGCTTATTTTCTGAATTTTTTTGAAAACCTAGTTCCGGAGGCCCGATTTTTTAAGCCTTAAATCAGCTCCGGAGCCTCAATTTTTGAAATCCGGGTGGCACATACCTACCCCAAAAGAAGTTGATTACCCCCCCCCCCCCCCCCCCCCGGGGTTTTAGACTCATTTGGGTGATTAAAATCTAGAATTTTGGCCTCAACAAAACTTCCTGGAATCTTCCAGGCATAGTGTACATGTTTTAGACTAATTGGAGGACTCAAAGCTAGAATTTTGCCTTCAATATACCAGGTTTCCAGTAGCTTCCAGGCAGGAGCATAACAGGGGTCACTTGTCAGTATCCAGACCTGGCTTGTTGAGGGGGACCCCGGGTGGCGGAAGGACCTCTTAGTCTAATAGCCAAAAATAGGCTGATTTTTACATGTTTTGGCATGAACCCCTGGGGGGGGGGGCATGCCCCAAAAGCACCCCCCAAGATATGCCACTGGGCAATTTCCATGTTTTCAAGCAGATTTTCCCGGTTGGAGGTGGTTTTGAGGCAGCTTTTCGTGGTTGGAGGTGAAAATTTCCTGGTGATGAAGCAAAAAAAAGCTGATTTATCATGTTTTTCAAGCTTTTTTCCCACTCAAATCTCTCTGAGGTGGCAACTTTTTTGTCATTTCAAGAGCCACTGACCATTTCAAGAGTCAGTGAATCAATACATGACAGCACACAGATGCATCACATGGCAGCTATTGCACTTACGACCTTCTTGCAATCACAACATACTGTCTTCTAGGTCAGGAGCACTATCTGCTGTTTAGTCACACAATTTGTATATGCAGGCACAGATCTAGGGAGGGGCGGAGGGGGTGCGCGCCTCCAGGTAATTCTGCAAAATCTTGCAAAATCAGCCCATTTGGACAAGTACTAGTTTAGCCTTTCAGTCCCCAGGTAATTTTGATGTTTTTCAAATCCTGGATCCGCCCCTGATATGTGACATTTGTAGCCAAACAGCAATGGTAAGCATTGTGGTAGGGCTGAAGAGAGTGGACTAGAGATTAAATGGAAGCTGCATTTCAAATGGTTATTGAAATGACTATGTGATTAGCCAAGAGAAGATTTCAGTAGCTTCCCACAATGCATTGCTTCCAATGGAGGTTTTTGTACAGGTACTGATGTGAATCGTTAGTGATGAAACATGGCTTAATTGACAGTATTGATCACAAACTTGCATTTTAAGAGTGTTTCATCTCTAATGATTCACATGACTGTCTGTACAAAACTTCCAATGGAAGCAATGCATTGTGGGGAGCTACTGATATCTTCTCTTTGATTAGCCAATCAGAAATGGTCTCTCAGAGTGTGTTTCTACTGGGGACGTTTTCCGCGTCGGAAGCGGGTCGATCCGTTATCCTGCTCAGTAGAAACAGCCCGACCCGCTATTTTAGCGCGACGCGATACCGCTAAATCAAACCTGCTCTGAGGTTTTTGGCGTGTTGCATACCGCTATTTCACCAGTAGAAACAGTCGATAGCGGTATTTGCCGTGTTGGACAGGGAATGATGCCAAGGCCGCGCTACACCTAGACCTGGTAGTAACATCCATTAAAGGAAATACAAAATAACTCAACACTGTATGATAAGTAACGTGGGAATAGGCCTACATGTAAAACACAAAGAAATGCATGGAAGTTTCTGGAACGGGGGGGATATATTGTGACCCTGGCTGGGTCTGTCAAAAGCATGATAGCAGTAAGTGCAGTCGAGCATGCCACATACCGGTATGTGCCTTCAATAGAAACAGCTGAGATGGCGGAAAAAGCCCGGGTCCATAGCGGGTCAGCAAAAGCCGCGTTTTGCCGTGTTGGCAGTAGAAACACGGTCTCACTCAAGTAATGCTCGGGGCTTAAACATCCAAGTTTTTGCAGCTTGTGCAGTGGGGTACAGTACTCTTTCCTGACAATAAAGGTGTATTCTGTTTGTTACTCGGGAAAAGGCAAAAATTATATACTACTTTTTTTTCTTGGGGTTTTATTGGAGTTATAAATATCAAGATCAAAATATTATAATTGCCTACTCAAATCAGAAATCACAAGATCACAGCATAGTAGCACGATCAACAAACTCATCACTTTGAAACAAATGATTACACAAAAGTAATTAACTGAAAAACAAATTTAATATCATTGGGATGTCAGAGCTAGCAAATTACATTTCTAGAGTAGATATACTGAGGGAAGGTTTGGATTTCTCACAAAACATTGTCTTATTCTCTTTCTCATTCGACATGTTACCAGCATCAACTCGCCACCTGTCCCCTAGAGGCGTGCCTTCCTATCCACAAGAAAAAAGGTATCTCTTTTTATCTGAACAGACTCACATTGTTAACCATAAATTAGTAATGCCAAGTACAAAATGATTTAAAGTGAAAATCTGGTAAATGAACACAAAATCATTGAAATTGAATTTCAACCGATACAAAATAGGGTGTTGATATAAAAACTGAACTCCCCCCCCACCACAGAAATCTATCCATTCATAGCATTTATCCATGCCTACACGTTCTTAAATCCACCGTTAACACATAAGAAAAAGCTCACCACATTTATCTTCCAAAATACCACCGCTGATGTTGTACTAACCTTACATCCATATCACACGGACATGTGACAGGAAAATGGCGGAACAACAGGAACTGTAAGCAGCCAGGAGTCATTCATATGCCACAAAACATGACATACACTCATTTGTAATCGTTCAATCAGTGTTAGAAAACACAAGGTCAAAGACCAAATTGCTGGGAATGTTCTATAGAGAATTCCCATATTTGGGCAAATTTAGAAGTGCACAAGCCAGTGGTATATGAATTTGCATTGAACAAATTGTGCCTTCAGCATCATGGTAAGTATTCAAGGCAATCAATTACAAGAGTTCATTGAACAAGTGATAGTGAATGTTCTATAGTTTTTCTAGACGTCGAAAGCCGTCAGGCCATGCGACATAACTGAATCCAACACTATTTAGAAATGCGTCTTCGCACACCACACGTAAATAGGCGTCAGTTAATTATGTTGAATAGATAGTAAGGTCAGTTCTAAAAGGCACAATGTTGTAATGTCTGAAAAGGGAAAGTCCCACACAGGGGTGAAATAACAGGGGGGTAATTTTTAGAGCATTGCAATCCCCTCACAAAATTGTATCACAGAATCAATGCTTGTTGTTGCTATCCTAAACCTGTTTCAAAAGTTAAGAACAGTTTACATGCAATAAAATTCTAATGATATTTCTACATGACAATAAAATAAATACAGTTCATGTGTAAAACTGTAATACTATACACATTTTGCAATGAAAAGGCACAGATCTTATGGATCAAATTCTTACAACTAATTTAACACCCATATTTTTACTTGATTAGGGTATAGAATAGCTCTTAACCCTTGGTGACGCCCCTTCATTTTTCCACCTTGCTAAAACCCCTTTTGGTGCCTATATATTGAATAATGTAACTGACATTTTCCGGCCTCAAGTTTTCAGGCAAAAACAAAATATCTTACGGGGATAAGTACATGTAAGGAAGTAAAATTCAAAGGGATAGATCATGTAGGGCCCCCTTCGGAAGTGAAGTACCAACATGCAAGTACAATGCAGGAGATGCTATGATCCATCCTCTTTCTATTGATTGCCACAATGACGACACATTGCCTAGAATTGCCGTCACAAAACATTAAGTTTTTTGAGTAAGTAAATTGCAAAATTAACAATTTCACCTATATCTAGTATTTCATACTTTCCTAACCATGATATCATAGTGAGGTCATAATGGAATGTTTGTACGAATTTTGATACCAATGGAAACAAAGAAAGAATTCAAGCTATTGTGGTAACAGATTGATAGGAATAAGAGTTCAATAAGGAAAAATCACTGGGGTGTAATACCTCCCCACCCCCCCCCAGCACTACAGTTGGGTTTGTGTTACAAAAATCAAGGCCTATTACCTATTTGAGGGTAAAAAAAAATGAATAAAGGGACAGCAGAGAAAAGTTAAGTTCTAAAGAGTAGGGTGTACATGTCGCATACAAGCACTCCAAGAGTTGTGTGCAGATGGAAAATTGTTGCCTCTATCCTGCCCACCAAGGGTTGCGAATCACTGAAAGGTGTTGTTTCTTGATTTCATAACAGAATACCAAGACCTCGAGTTAAAAACACCTCAGTCATTACATGAGGTTACTTAGCCTGAATTGCAACGCAACATATCTACTTTGTACATACCAGACCTTATTTCCAAGGAGCTCAATTCTTCCAGGCTTCCTAGAGCTCTCCTGAACAGTCTTTAAGGGGCTCAATAAATTGATCCTTTTTACTTGAAAGGCCTAGAGTTTTTAAATGAATGTGATCGAGCCCCTGTTGAGGCTTCTAAATGAACTCAGAGAGTTATTAACAGAGTATTATAATCATTTATAAATGACGGCCTGGACTACCTGTATTCACAACACTAATAGAAAAGCCCAACTGCTAGATAAGGCATGTGTGAGTACCTTGAATGTTTTCATATCCATCACTTAAAGGCACTATCAGTATTTGATAAAATCAGAAAATCAAAAAAAACCATCAATATGATGATTTTTGCAATCGTAACAAGTATGTTTGTACCCTAACATACCAAACATGTTTTAAGGGTGAAGCAACGTAATAAGGACAGATAGGATATTTTAGAATTACGGTCCATAGGGACAGTACGCAAAGGTAATGAATGAGATTTGTATCTGAAACTAGATTACATCCTTTGCTGTCATTTGTTTTTCAATTAAGCCAAAAAAAAATTAACAAGCGATTTTTAAGATCCTTCAATTTTAAAGGTGCCACGAGAGTTTTCAAAAACCGTGTTCAAAAAGGTGAAAATTCTGAATTTTGCACTGGGTAAAGCTCTCTATCAAAAAAATATCCCATTGAAAGGATATTAAGCTGAGAAACTGTTTCTTTGGTACAAAAATTGTGAAATTTCTAATTTCGTATAAGGAGGAAATACGAAATTCAGCCTATGTTTCTCTTGAAATCTCACGATCCATCAAATATCTTTTTTTCATTTAAGTGATTTCTGTTCCAAATAAAAGGTAGGGGAAGAATCTATTGTGTGTCTATCTATATGAAATAAACTAACATATCACTAAAATATGGTGACTAAAATCTTCCGTTGCACCTTTAAACTATTCCTGCAAATTACAAATATTTTGAATCTTTCAAGTGGATCACTGATGCATCTTCAAGAGTGATATTCAAAGAAGAATTGAGGGTAGGATTACTTTCCTAAAAATGATAACTCTCCAAAAATATAAAAAAAAAATAATAATAAATCCTTGTGTTGTTTTACAATTGTGCAAAGAAAAAGCCATAGCAAATAAATTATGTGTTTCATGAAGCACTGTCCAATCACTAAGCATATTAGAATCAAGAACCAAGGAAAATAAAATAATCAGTTTAACTCAATATGTCTGCCAATAATTGCCTTCTGACAAACAGATCAACACCAGACACAACATTAACATCATTCAGTAGTCAAGTAATATGCAGACTTCTTAACCCAAACGTGAATGGGTTGGGAACAAAACTGCGCCTGAAGACTGACTGACTGACCGCATGCAACAGATGAAAAAGACACACCACTATGCACTCTAAGTCTGTTCACTTTAAAGTTGAATATGACCTCATTACCTTGTACGCTTCATTCAATACACTGCAAATGTGTCAGAGTAGTCACTGTAGATGTTTGATTGACATTTTCATCGCAGTCAGTTCAAATGGGTCTCGGTCACATTAAAAAAATTGTAAGATAATATTTGATACACTAAATTTCTATTTTGGATTTTGTGCAAAAAAAAACAGGTTTGGAAAAAAATGTTCCGGTTTTGGTTTGCCAGCAAAATGGCAACAGGTGGACAAAACTGGTGGAAACTGGTATGACAGTCAGGTGTAAATTAAGAAAGTAAATAAAAGCAAAAATAAACTATTCATGCCGTGTTTTCAACAATTCCTCAAAATGTAAACTTTCAAAATTGGCAACCCTACCTTCTACAGTGTAAGAGGGAAAATTAAAGATCCATTATGATTTCTAGACTTCCTTGAAAAAACTTGCAAAATTTCAATTAGGTCTCAACTTATCATATTTTACAGTGATTTGATTATTGGGACAAATATGCAAATCAAATCAACATTTTTTCCAATAATTCAAAATTATGTTTTTCACGACCCTATCCAGAATCAGCAAGGAATGCTTTCAAATGAGTCCAAACAGGCCTAGTAATGGGTCAGTGGGGTATGCCACACTTTCAAAAAGGATTGATGGTCAATTGAGAAGCCATGTCACAACACACTACTAAAGCCATTTTTCCTCACCCATTATAGCTCACCTGGAAGGAAAAAAGGTCCACACTTGTAGGACTAACCCTGGTTAAACCTGAGCCTTAAAGTTGGTCGACCTTTCAAGAAATACAACCCAATTTGGTCTAGCCAAAAAAGTCATGTACCAGCTCAAAGTGAACAGGAATTATGCCGTACTAAACCATGGAGGGTTCTTAGACCTTACAAAAGTGCAATTTGTAATCTATAGAAAACCCCCTGGGATTTAATTCTTCTCAGTATTTACATGAAAAGTAAATCCACCATCTAATATAACCACTGCTATTTTCAAACTTAAAATAATATGTTGAGGGACACAGTAGTAGAATTGGTTTCCCATTTGCTGTGTGTTTGTATGTGTGGTGTGATGGTGTATCAGCCATATACTTGTGTGTAATGTGTACTGAGAAGGGAGAAGGCGAGGAAGAAAGAAAGGAAAAGGGTAAAGAAAAGGGAAGGACTTAACTAAAATGAGGATGATGATGTCGACATCCCCCATCCCCACCCCAACGGACAATGTTGGTTACCGCACCTGTTTAAGGGTACACACAAACAATTGCACACGCCATAGACTTTGTGTGTAAAATGATGGTCAGAATATTGGATATAACTCGAGTTACCTTTCGTTTTGGAAAACGGATTATATGAATACAAGCAGCAAGATTTCTCTACAACATATCAAAATTTGAGGATGCATTGACGTTTTAAGATTTTTAGATATTTACTGATTTTGACAGATGCCATCATATTTTCGCGGTTCACTTCGACTCTTACCTCCGCATGCGCATGTTGTGTTTTTATACGCCGATCACACTTAGATTAATTCGAATTTCGATGTTTTCTTTTCAAAAATGTCAGTACACATTCAAACCTGTCTGCTAAAAAAGTGGTCAACAAAACCACCGAATACTAAGAATATCTCACAATTTTATACACAAAAGAGGGTACTACAGTCGTGACAAACCTCGGACTGATATGAGCTGTGTCACTCTAATGGTGGTGTGTACCCTTTAAGAGGCAATGATGGCAACTGTGGTAATACTTTGTAATTTCCTATTAGAGCAGAAGACAGAGGCCCTTTTCAGTACTCATTTTAAATTTCGTTCAAATTGGGCTGACAGATTTGAGATATGATTAAAAATGTAAATTTTTTTTTTTTTTTTTTTTTTTTTTTTAATCATTTTGCGGTTGATATGGCGCGATCTAAGTTTTGTGTTTTTTGCAAAAGCGCACTGAATAAAATGAAGCTCTAAAGACCGAAAGTAACCTTAAACTTTGTAAAAGAAAGAAAATTTTTATACGAAGTGGGCTTTTGTTTTTGTACAAGGTGTCTGTCGGCTAATGGAAACTTTTGTTTCTTTTTAACTAAAGCTTGTCTTTACCGCGTGCGCGATCAATACATTACCTATTTTTAAGCAATATTTAACAACAAAGTTACATTCATAGGCGAAAAAAGCGGCGGGGACCAACGCGAGAGATCTTAGCAATTGATTTATGGCAGGTTGACACGTAAATAGAACGCTTTCCAAACATATGCAGAACCAAAACACCATTCAGATTTTTAACAAGCAGCTTGGACGGGTGGATGATGGTGGCGATGGGGTGTGTGGGGGGGGGGGGCGAATGGTTAGGACTATAGTTAGTGGAAACCCTCCACATCTTGTTAAGGTAGGATGTAGGCCTGGCCTACTTTTGCCTTGTAAGTAAATGCTCATGCATGTATAAAAATGTCCTGATGTCCTTCAAGATACCATCTCGTTAACTGGACGAGGCTGCCTAGGCAAGGCTAAACCAGGCTAGGCTATAGCTAGTCTTAGCTAGGCCTGCAAGTCACGACGAGGCCCTAGCCTAGGCTAGCTAGCGCTAGTCTTAGTCTTAATTCAAATACGTGTTCCGTACTTTCAAAATATAGTCGAAAACGCATTACGATAGCGGGGGCGCTGTTCGTGCTATTTTTTTTCATCAAAAACAAAGTGTGTCTTAAGTTTCCTCATGATAGTCCAAAACTACACACTCTCAGCTACATTTGACACCAAAATTAATTCGTCATCAAATAGTAAACTAGATAACACGATAAAGACAGCGGGGAACACAGAGTGTAAGAATTGAGTAAACAGTTATACAAATTTTCACTGACAACTATTTACAGGTGTGCAACATGGATTAAAATGATTCACAAAAAAAAGGCGAGAAGTTGTTTATATTTATTTAAAAGATCATCTTATATAGCACAGACAGGTTTATAACAGAAAATAAATACAGAATTACCTTTCAGTGAAATCTAAAAGATTAGCTGCATGTAAACCATTTATATCGCCAACACGAAAAGAGAAAAAAAACACGCCAGCTGCTCGAACAGCTGCTCTAACTCAGTATGATAAAAACTTTGTGATACCCTAAGACACCAAATGCCGCACGGAACCTTCTTTTAAAGGGTACACACAACCTTGCACGCGCCATAGGATTGTGTGTAAAATGATGGTCAGAATATTGGTTATAACTCGAGTTTACACTGTCGTTGGGAAATACGGATTATATGAAATACAACCAGTCAAGATTTCTCTACAACATATCAAATTGAGGATAGCCTTTACGTTGAGATTTTTAGATATTTACTGATTTGACTCTTAAGCCTCGCATTGGGCCTTGATGTGTTTTATACGCCGATCACACTTAGATTCATTCAAATTCGATGTTTTCTTTTCAAACACCATGTAATGTTATGATTGTTTAAAAAACATTTTTAAAATAAAAGTTGGTTCAAAACAAAACCACAGAATGACTAAGATATATCACACTTTATACACAAAAGAGGTTACTACAGTCGTGTTAAACCTCGGACTGATATGGGCTGTGTACACTCTAATGGTTGGTTGTGTGTACCGTAAGAACCCCAGCAGAGATCTTGAATGAAACAAGGTACTTAGTCCAATAAACTTGTTCTTGGCCCCCTTTTAAATCAATAAATCATGTAAATTGATTTTAGCTATAAAATAGACTACTATTGAAAATGACAAGACACCAAAAATGTACATTGCTGTACCTTTCATTGGCAGTTTTAGTTTTGCTTTAAAAATATTCCATTTTCCATCATCAAATTTATTATTTAACAAGAATACATGGTGCATAATAACATGCCACCCCCATGTAGTTTAATCACATTTATTGAAAAGTATGCAACTAAGATCATTAAGATTCAAAATCATTACCAAAGTAACAGAACATGGAACCTCAACAACTAGTAACCATGTTCTATCACCTTGCCACATTTGAACTTCATTGACTAATCGGTTTATTAATGAATGTTTGGCCATCCAGACATCCATCCATCCATGGCGCAGCACAGGCATCCATCTGCATGATCACATAGCCCTTCACAAGGTGTTGTGGGGCCTAATGTGTGTGGGGCCAACAAAGCTTGCAGAATCTTTAGTAAAAGGTCATAGCAGGCCGCCAGCATGTTAGGCCTTGGGGTCTCCCGGTTGATGCCTCCTCCATACAAAAGAAAAAACTGTCTGTCTAGAATAAGGCAGCAATGTATCAAACAGGTTTATTCACAGTGAGTCATGCTAACATTCTTGAGATTCGGGTCATGTAAATATTCATGTATACATATGAATGTAAGGACAAGCAGTTTGTCACTTGGCACCTTGTTTTTCTCTAAGATAAAGCATGGGGCAATAGTTTGGAAGAAAAGAAATGAGCACTGGAAAAAGTCTAGGTGGCAAAGCTAATTCCTTGCAGCTAAACTTTTAACCCTAAAAAAATAATTGCAGTAATCGGACAGCTAGTCACCGCCATCGCGGTGTGGAATGATAGGCTCAATGACCTTGACCTTGACATGTACCTTTTACCTCATTACAAATGAGGGTTTGGCATGTAATCTCAATAAACCTAGTGTGGTTCCAATTGACTTCAACTTTCAATTGAGGTCAATTTTACATTTTAAATTACTTACAACTTGACTACATGACCTTTGGACCTTGGTATGTGAGCTCTGAACTCATCAACAAATGAGGGATCCCATGCTGTACCTATAAACCAAGTTTGACGTTAACTGAACTTCAACTTTTCAATTGAAGTCACTTTTACATTTTCAGCCTATCTTACAACTTGACCTCACATAACCTTTGACCTTGGTGTGTAACCTTTGACCTCATCAACAAATAAGGAATCCCACATTAGACCTATGACTTCAGTTTGGTTTAAATCCATTGAACTATGCAGATATTACAGGCAAATGTTAACCCTTTTTCACAACAACAACAAACTACATCAACAGACAACAGACTACATCAACAGACAACAGACTACATCAACAGACAACAGACTACATCATCAACAGACAACAGACTACATCAACAGACAACAGACTACAACAGACAACAGACTACATCAACAGATAACAGACTACATCAACAGACAACAGACTACATCAACAGACAACAGGCTACATCAACAGACAACAGGCTACATCAACAGATAACAGACTACATCAACAGACAACAGGAAGATGATCATCAACCTATCTGCACAACAGATGGTAGCCAACTCAAAGAGGTTAAGGACTTCAAGTATCTACATTGTAGGGTCCTATGTTGCCGACAGCAAGAAAGACTTCCTGTCACGCAAAGCGGCAAAGGACAAGCTTGGAATGCCTGCAATAAACTACACCACTTATGGCAATCTGGTATCTCCAATTCAACCAAGCTGAAATTCTTTAGAGCCTGTGTAGAGAGTATCCTGTTATATGGATCTGAGACCTGGTCCACGAAGAAAGAGCTACAGGATAGACTGGATGGCACCTACACCAAGCTTCTTATGTGAGTACAAAACATATCCTGGCGTGAGCACAAGGGTGCAAATTCGTGTGAGTTTGCGAGAATCAAATTTACCTGAAATGACAACATTTGAATACACGATTCAATGAGAGAAATTGATTCTCATACCTGGATAATGCGAGAATCGATTCGGTGATTCTCGTCGAATTTGCACCCCTATATGGAGATATCCCTCCAATTTCATCTTCTGTTGCCCAATGCCGTGCACGATTTGCTGGTCACTGTCATCGCGCGATTGATCAAGTAGTCTCAGATGTCACATGTTGGAAGTTACCATGCCAGAACAGGGGTCGTCGCCCCTTTAACTACATTGATGTGATTGCTCGAGACATCCAGCAGGATCCATCTGACATCCCCAACTTAATGACAAACAGGGACATTTGGCGCTACATGGTGAACAGCATCTCGGCTGCGGCCGTTAGATAGATAGACTAAGTTAATTCCTGAAGTATGTGAATATTACAGGCAAATGTTTAACCCTTTTTCACAACAGTGACAAAGTGATCCCTATCTTCCTGCCTTAAGGCAAGCGACACAAAAATACAACGTTCACCGAATGCATGTGTCACCTGCTGTTGTGGTTTGTGCATGGGGACAAAGGTCACATGAGGTCACCAAGGACCAAGGTCACATGAGATCATCAACATGTGGGACACTACCCAAGGACCACTATATCCAAGGGTCATGAAAATCAATCCACATGTGGATACAACAAGCAATTTGATAATTCTACCATTTTGGAGCCATGACCTCTAGATGACCTTTGACCCCACTTGTGAGAGGAGTGACAGTGGGGCACTACCCAATGACCATTATATGCAAGTGCCATGAAAATGTGTGCGTGTATGTGGAAATAGAAGGCAGCGGGTTACACATTTTTTACCACAGATACACACGATTCCATGAAACACTATAATCAGGCAATCCCTAGATACATGTGCCCTTTGCAGACGACACAAAAAGAACAAATTATGTGCTTTGAGCAGAAATTGTTTGATGATTTGAAGGATGTTATACATGTATGCTGGGCCAGAAATCTCAATTGACTGAATATTTAACATTTAAATAAGCAGCACTGAGATTTCCACCTCACAATTACTCTCTAATAAGGCTGCTTTCTATTCAAGTCAATTTTCTATTCATATTCTTCCCAAATTAACATTCTGCTTTCAACCAATTTACCAAACGTTTCATTCAAAAATCATTCACACAGGATGTCCTTGAAATGAGTCCATAAATGTACATGTGCTAAACTGTTAATGCCCCGCCTGATATCAATTTATCAATAAGAGACCAGCAGCTAATACAAAACACGTACATCATGTTGTCCTAATTCCAGCCGGCCGTGTACCATCAAGTAACATTCATCATCATGCTATTCAAAGAATTTGATACACCACCCTCAGTAATAATTCAACTAGTGCCATTGCTGCAAATCAGTTGGTTTTCCAAATTTAAAAAAAAACATTGAAATTAGCAAGATTGATATTAAATGGCAGTGTGCAGTCCCACATACATTGTATAATATTGTAGCAAGATATGGTCTACTCTTCTGGGATGAATTTATTTTGCAATGTGGTGTTATAGGAGGACCCCCCCCCCTCCATCGAAATAGTGGGACAAAAGAAAAAATAGTTGAATAAATAATGGGTTCATTTTCATGACTTGCATGTATTTGGTTCTGGCTGGAGCAGTTCACTGGGATGATTTGGGAATTTTTGCTTCTGTCTCTCTGGCTCCAATGGCTAGCCATACGCAAAGGTCCAAGATCCCATTTCCAGAAGAAATGAAATGTCCCCATCAGAGATCCACAGGTCTAAGTTGATAAAATATTTTCATTTTTAAGGAGTGTGAAATCAAGCTCAAACTAGGAATTGGGGTACCATACATATCTACCCCTTTGTTTGTACTTGTTGGCTCATTACATAATACAGGTCATATGTATCCAGGCTGGAAAAATGCCAAATATCTCCAGAATACAATCCCAATTTATGTGCCACCAAGATTTCAAAATTTCCCCTTCAATTCTTATGTATTTCTTTATTAAAAGAAGAACACATATCCAATTTCCCAGGAATGTGGTTCTCAATTTTCGCATTTTTCCTATCCATTCTGTTATAACACACATTTTTTTTTTAATTTTTTAGAGGTTAATAACCGCCGATAGCTATTTTCATGTCATCGTTTGAAATCAGATTAAATTGTGGTTGGTCCGAAAGGAATTTTCCTCGGGTGGCGTAGCCACAAGGGAAATTCAAAGGGAATTCGCCTGTGTGATATGACATCATAGATGTACACATGGCTCAAAAAAGTGGGGAATTGGGAAGCTCCTTCCCCGTAGTTGGCCTTTGGAAATTGGAGGAACTTTATACTCAATATGGGGAAATCCTGTAAAAATGCAACTATCTCCTGGGAAATTTACATTTTTCTTCCAGCCCTGGCAATCATGTCATGGCCCAGGCTAAAAACAATCCCTTTATGCTCTAAATGAAAACCATTATGAAGACTCAAACTACATGTTATACGCAGCAAACATAAATGTTCACTTTACTTAATGCATCAACATGCCACTATAAATTAATAACCATTATTTTTTTTAGGCTCTTCCTGTCTGGTTTTTGTTCTCCTTATGTAGACGACTCATTATCATCAGTTACTCATCAGTGTGGATAATTATTAATCCAGATGAGAAAACTAGGATCAACTTTTACTTTGCTGTGATACAAACTCACAAAGATTTAACTCAGGACATAGAGATAATGCTATAATTGGTGATTGTCCTCTAGAACAGTTAGGTCTGTAGCTGGTAACATATTCTTAGTCATAGTCATTGCCATTTTTAAGATCTTTCCCGATCAAAAGTATTATGTTTGCATGATTCGTGTGTCTGTGTGTCTGTCGTGTCTGTGTGTCTTACTACAATCTTACCAAATGTGTTGAACACGGCTGCTCTTTTTGGCCCCGATTATTTGCCGTATTTCCTTAAAGAGATATATAGGAAATCGTGTCCACTTGGGTTGGGAGGTTTGGATCATTCTCTATCCATGCACCCCTCCTATCCCCACCAATCAATTTGGGTTCTTGTGTGTGGCAAGAACAAAATTTCAGGATTCAACATTGTCCAGGGGGGAGAGGGGGCATTTTGAAGTAAGGCCTCTAAAGTGTTCCAACACTTTTGGCTAAGATGGATCCGCACTATTAAATAGATTCCATGCTTAACTTAAATTTTTTTCTGCCTGTCATTTCAAATTAGATCAATGAGATTGAAACTAAACTGTACACAATATAGGTACAAATAAGATGTTTCATCTGAGTACAATTCACTTTCCCCCCTGCCTTGCTTTAGGGAATGGTCACTTTTAATCGGCATAGGCCATAATTTCATTGCCGTTTAAGCTACTTCATGGGTTTAACAAGCAATGTGTGCAATATGTCCAGTGTGCGTTTCGCGATACCAAGTGTCTTATTTTGTGATTAACAACTTAATATTATTCATAAGTGTAAATATCACAACAAATAAATTTTAGAAGATACGTTAACTAGAAAAAAGAGGATTTTAACATGTTAAATACGTTTCTATAGGGTACGCGCTTATTTGATACATAGGTTAAATCTTAAAATTCCAATTAAAAATAACCGAATTCGAAAGGAAATGACTTGATTAGCGAACGTGAAAACCTACTGCTTGCAAGGCGAGATCTCTGCATCTAAGCCAAAATGCTCCTTACATACTGCATCATTCGTTCAATCCTAAAATATGTTAAAATCAATGAATCGACGAAAACGGTAAACCAAATCCTACACACGTAAATCAATGTGATGCCACGATAGACCATATTAACAATAGAGAATGACAGGAGTCATGATCTTTTTCATATGGTGAGCCGTGGTGTAGCGTTGAATTTTAATTAAAGACCAATTTTCAGAGATAATTTATCTTGAAATATAATTTTACGTGGATTATCGATGGCATGGACAAGGTGAAATTTCATCGGTTGATAAAGGATCACTTTACGTGTAACAATGGGTTGATAACCTGTTTCAGAAACTGGTAGAGCCACACACTTTATCGCTGGCGTGTTGATAGATTTGTCTTTAATCCATATTAATCATCATCTCATCATCATCATCTCGTCGTCGTCGTCGTGTCATCATCATCATGTATCATCCTCATCATCATCATCATCGATATGAAAAGAGCGAATTGATTTAGAGGCCAACAAGATCTCGCTTATAAGCGTGGTTTCGCGGTTCGAAAGCCTGTTTCTGCCATTTGGAATGCAGTTATTTAATTTAAATGTTAAGTACACTATGTATCATCTAAAGAGCGTAACCCTATAGCAACGTATTGAACAGTTAAAATTTTTCATTTTTTTTCTAGTTAACGTTCTTCTAAATTGTATTTATTGTAAATACAGAACAAATAAAGTTCATGAATTTAAAAAAAAAAAAAAAAAATAAGACATTTTGTACCGCGGAAAGCACACTGTCCTCGTCGTCGTTGTCGTCCTCATCAGCGTCGTAGTCATCATTCATCGTCGTCGTCATCATCATCAGCATCTCTCCAAATGAATTCCACTGTTTAATAATGCCTTAATTCCAGTATAACAATGCAGAAGGGGGTTTTTTTTACCATGATGTTTTGCAGTTTTCGTGCTTATTATGGAGTTAATTAACGTGTAATATAATCATAATCATCAGTCGACTGCGCAGCAGGCGATCGCAAGTTTTCCTCCAGTCAATTCTGTTTTGGGCCAAGTTGGCGATAGCCTTTGGTTGCAAATGTTGTTTGTGGTCCCCCAAGAGCTTTTGGATGTAGGAGAGATATGATTTTCTCTGTCGGCCTGGTTCTCTGCCAATGTGTTGGTGTTTAGAAAGCATATAACATACTACATGTAGGCTCTCCCTCTGGCCATCCTTAGAAATGCCAGAAAGTAAGCTGTTTCAGTCTTACTCGGTTTATCAGAGGCTCCATACCTGTAACATCATAGATTTTGGCATTTGGGAGACGATCAATGCGCTTGACGTTTCAGCATGATTTCTTAGCAACATGTTTGCGAAAGAATTGAACCTTACTCTCCAACTTGTTTGTCAGCACCCAATTTTCGCATCCCATACAACAATACTGTCACGCAATGTTGTGTTGAAGAGGCGTACTGTCATTCGATTGGTATACTTTGACTTCACCATATGCGCTCCAACTTCCAAAATGCTGCCCAGGCAATGGCTTTTCGTCTGTTAAGTTCTGGGTTAGAACTGGAAGCCAATCATACACCAAGATATTTGAAGTCGGAGACATGGTTGATGCACTCGCCAGAAACTTTACGCAGTGGAAGTGGGTTGCATTTGGTAGTCATGTACCTGTCTTTTGCACACTAATGATAAGGCCCAATTCTCCAGCTGCAATATATTGCAGCGTGATCGATCATATTTGGGCTCAAATTCGTGGTATATTGCTCCGGTAACTCCTGGAAGTTTATTGATTATGCTTTTTACCTTTATTTTTCAATTAGTATTACCACCGCTTAAATTCAGCAGCCGTTTCCTGTCTATATGGACATTTTGAGCCCAAATATGCTACGAGTACAGTTTTATTGACCACTCCCTAAGTTGACCGCTGATTTTCCCCCATTTTTCCAGCAATGACGTCATCCAATATGTTTATTGTATGTGCACCTGAAATTTCTTTGTAATAGCTGTCATAATTAAAATTTATGAGGACAAATGTAAAATTAGATATTTTTTTTTCATTGGCGACACAATCTTTAGCAAAATTTTTTGGAACACGCTGCTCTTTTTGCCCGATTATTTGCCGTATTTCTCTTAAAGAGATATATATGAAATCGTGTCAACTTGGGGTGGGACGCTTGAGCATTCTCAATCCATGCACCCCTCCCTATCCCCACCATCATGTTGGGTTCTTGTAGTGTGGCAAGAACAAATTTCAGATTCACCATTGTCCAGGGGGGAAGGGGGGCATTTTGAAGTGGGCCTATAAACGTTGTTCCAACACTTTTGGCTAAGATTGTAGTTATGAAGCTTATGCTATTTGTCATATTGTAAACCCCAACATACCTCCTGCAGAGTTTTTTTTAACATCCCATACCCCATGAAGTGTTTGCTTTCCCGCAGGAATATCTCTCAGTCCCATTCTGACAACCACAGTTTCAATGATCGCCACCTGGCTGATAAACTTTCATATTAACCCTAACCGGACGGTCGTTTTGTCCGGCCGACGGCCAATGAACGAGGGTCACTCTATTTTTATTTTTAACGGCCAGATGCAACGATAGCCAAAGTTTGCGTTCACGGCCGTTTTTCCCGGCACAGAATAAGTCGCGTAAAGTCATAACGGCCCAATGCCACAAAAAAAAGAAAAACATGCGTCATTTTCCCGGAAGACGCCCACTGCAACGAAAACATCGCGTCATTTTCCCGGAATACGGCCCCGATGCACGAAAAACATCGCGCCATGTTACCGGAAGACGTCCCAATGCAACGAGGAACATCGCGTGCTAATGCCATAAAACCAGGGTAAATAAATAAATGTAATAATGGATTGCGTACTGCACACTGATCTGCATGAATTTTGAGCTTATAGTTCGCCATCGTGGGGGGCGCTATTACGCTACATCATAGTCTTGCGTGGCGCTAATTATGCTCGTCATGCTTCCGGTTTCCGTCATGATACGTTTATGCATAATTAAAAAATAGCCTATCGACATGGTGTCGCTATCACCATCGAAATCGAAATTGTCTATGGGCATTTGTACACAGTGTCACCCGCCTGATGAAAAGCATTGCGCTTTCTGCGCGCAAACCGGCCCGAAATGCATGAAAGCTCGCATCATTTTCCCTCTAATGAGGCCCAAATCAACTAGGAACATCGCGTCTTTTCCCGTAAAGACGGCCCAATGCAACGAGGAACTCGCGTCATTTCCGTAAATAAGGCCCAAATGCACTGGAACATGCGTCATTTACGTAGAGAACGGCCCAGATGCAATGAGGGCCATGAGAGTCATTTTCGCGACCAAAAAGAGTTGTTGAACGTCGAGATGCAACGAGAAACATTTCCGACCGGTACCACGTTTTCGTTGCGTCTCATTGCATCTCGGCCGCGTTAGGGTTTAAAGTAGTTAATTTCCCGCAAAATTCATGAATTTTGATCAGTTCTCAGTTGACAATTCCTTGCGCAGAGTACAGAGACAAACTGATATTTGATATTTTCTTTATAGGCTGGCCTTTTACTGCAGAATATTAAAAACTTCACAACATGAGAACACGGTATGTTTGCGAGATAGTAGACTATTTTTATATTAATTTTATAAGGCTTGCACCGTCTGGACGTCGACACGCAAATATGCACGCCTCGTATTTATTAAAACCCGATCATTCGCAATTGAAGGTTTAGATAGGCAATGAGGTGTGATTTGAAGCTTGATCTGGACTTCGCGCTGCTTCTTGCCCGGCTAGCGAGTTGGGGTCTTCTCCGAGTTTTTGATGTTATTTTTGCCGCTCTTTGCGCCCCGCTTATAATCCGTATTATTAATTCTGGTACACGACGCCAAACATCGCGTATTGCGTATCCTTAACTCAGAGCGTATGTTCCAATGCCTTGACAACGGCAATATATCGCGTTTACTGCCGGGCGCAGTAGGCGTATTCCGTTCGTAAGTTGAATGCATGAACGCTTGGATCAAGCCAGGGCTCGATTTACCACGTACGTGCACACGGCACAATGCAAGTTATTTTTTTGTATGTGCACCTGAAATTTCTTTGTAATAGCTGTCATAATTAAAATTTATGAGGACAAATGTAAAATTAGATATTTTTTTTTCATTGGCGACACAATCTTTAGCAAAATTTTTTGGAACACGCTGCTCTTTTTGCCCGATTATTTGCCGTATTTCTCTTAAAGAGATATATAGGAAATCGTGTCAACTTGGGTTGGGGAGCCTTGGAGCATTCTCTATCCCTGCACCCCTCCCTATCCCCACCATCAATGTTGGGTTCTTGTAGTGTGCAGACAAAATTTCAGGATTCAACATTGTCCCGGGGGGAGAGGGGGCATTTTGAAGTAGACGTATAAAAGTGTTCCAACCTTTTCTCCATGATTGTAGTTCTGAGGCCCTATCTATGTGTACATATGTAACACCCCAACATCCGCCTGCATAGTTTTTACATCAAATACACATTGCAGAAGTGTTTGCTTTCCCGTCAGGATATCTCCAGTCATTATGACAACCAACAGTTCATGATCGCCACCTGGCTTGATAAACATTTCAATTAACCCTAACCCGACCGGGTCGTTTTTGCCGGCCGACGCCCAATGCCCCCAAACGAGGGCAATCTATTTTTTATTTTTAAACGGCCAGAGCAACGAGAGCCAAAGTTTGCGTTTCATTGGCATCTCTGCCGTTTTTCCCGGCACGGATCGTAGCGTAAAGTCAATAACGGCCCATATGCACGAAAAACTCGCGTCATTTTCCGGAAGACGGCCAGAGCAACGAAAAACATCGCGTCATTTTCCCGGAAGAACGCCAGATCACCGAAAACATCGCGCCATTTACCGGAATGACTTCCCAATGCAACTAGGAACATCGCTGCAATGCCAATAAAAAAGGGTAAATAAATAAATTAAATATGGAAATGCGTAACTGCACTCTGATCTGCATGAAATTTTGTGCTTATAGTTCGCAGTCGTGAGTGGCGCATTTACGCTAATCATAGTCCGTGCGTGGCGCTATTATGCTTACGTCATCTCCGGTTTAACGTCATGAATACGTTTATGCATAATTAAAAAAATATCTTATCGAAAATGGTGCGCTATCAACCATCGATATCGAAATTTCTATGGGCATTTGTACACAGTGTTCCCCGCCTGATGAAAAGCATTGCGCCTTCTGCGGGCAAACCGTCCGAAATGCATTGAAAAGCATCGCATCATTTCCCCTGAATGACGGCCCAAAATGCACGAGGAACATCGCGTCCTTTTCCATAAAGACGGCCCAAATGGCAACGAGGAACATCGCGTCATTTTCCGTAAAGACGCCCAAATGCAACGAGGAACATCGCTCATTCCGGTTAAGACGGCCCAGATGCAATGTGGTGCAATGAGAGTCATTGCGCGACCAAAAAAATAGTTTGTTTGACGGCCGATATGCAACAAGAAACTTTTCCGACCGGTAACCCCGTTTCGTTGCGTCTCATTGCATCTCGCGCTTAGGGTTAAAGTAGTTAATTTCCCGCAAAATTCAATGACTTTTGATCAGGTTCTCAGTTGACAATTCCTTGCGCAGAGTACAGAGACAAACTGATATTTGTATATTTTCTTTCATAGGCGGGCTTTTACTCCGAATATTTAAAAACTTCACACATGATAACAACTGTATGTTTTGCTATATTTTTAAGCTATTTTTTATATTGATTTTATAAGGCTTGCACCGTCTGGACGTCGACGCGCAATGCACGCCTCGTATTTTATTAAAACTCCGATCATATCGCGATTGAAGGTTTGATAGGCATAGAGTGTGATTTGAAGCTTGATCTGGACTTCGCTCTGCTCTTGCCCGGCTGCAGGGTGGGGTCTTAGCGAGGTTTGGATGCTATTTTTGCCGCTCTTTTGCCCGCTAAATCGTATTCATTACTTCTGGGACCGAACGACAAAACATCGCGTCTGTGCGTATCCTTACCTCAGAAGCGTATGTTTCCACTGCCCTTAACAACGGCAATATAGCGTTAATGCAGGGCGCAGTAGGCGTAGTCGTGCGTAGTTGAATGCATGACGCTTGTATCAATCTCAGGGGCTCGATTTACCACGTAGTGCAACATGCACAAATGCAAGTGATTTTTTGTCTGTTCATGTAAAATTTCAGTTAGAGCATTGTGTGCATGCAGAGATTTTTCACTCTTACACCTTAAGATGCTCTTCTCCATGTGCAAAAGCAAGCCTAAGTATGGAATACTTAAACTTTGAGAGGGAATTGACTCCTAATTTCTATTTTTTTTTTTTTTTTTTGCCTTATTTTGACAAGTACATCCCAAGTAGTGTGATCCCGAGCGCGATGTCTTACCTGATACATGGGGAAATCCCCATTTTGTTTACATCCAAAAAAAAGCCTGTTTCCGTCTTTGTGACCGCTACTTCCGTGCACTCAGATTATTCACGATTTTAAGAATCATGAGTTTGTATTTGGTGTTGATTCACGGATGTCGGTACCTGATTTATAAAAATAAACACAAATCGTTTCATATATATCTATTCTTTGTGGTTTTTCACTTTTGCGGAGATGCTTGATTGCAAAATTCCTGAAAATATGATCAATTGAAAAATGTTTGGCTATGTTATCGCCTTGACGGCAAAACAATTTGTGTCCATTCAGTGATTGCATGAACCCCGAAATTTTATGCAGTGTTGCTTTGGCTCCAACATGTTTTTGCAATGCATGCCCATGCCTTAAATAATATCGTAGTCCAGCCAAGGCTGGTTTGCAAATCATGTTCATACAGTGTTAAACGGAATAAACCTGGGAATCACCTATTACCAAATATGCAAACGATGCTCAAATATGTAAGATACTTACTGCTGCTTGACACTTTCCACGTGTAAGCTTACTGTCACTTTCAATCATCATGAAAAAAGTTTGGCTTAATTTAATAACAACGTGGACAAATGTCAAGGAACACGCAAAAATGCATTAAAAAACCTGCTTTCATTCTTGTAAGCCTTTGACATCATTTGGGGAAAGCAGATGTCATGAATGAAAACTCAGCAAATTGGACGAACCCTCAACATGAAATGACCGGCGGTAGCGGGACTACAGTGAATCCAACTTCAACAACTCAGCGCGGCCGCCAGAGCCGATAGTATGTGCCACATGCACTATGTCATGTAGTAATCTGATTGTTCATGTGATTTTTTTCAGTTACATGCACAGGTGCATGCATATTTGTTTGAGTAAATCGAGCACTGTATCAAGCCTCTGTGCGTACGTTGTGTCCCAGATTAAAGAACCGATTATAAAGGCAGTTCAGTTACCTATTACATAATCGGTGACGGATCCTATGCCGAACGTGTGTGTGACGGTGCGTAGAGATCAAACACATTCTACTGAAATCATCATTTAAAGACACTATCAGTATTTGCTAAATCAGCAAATCGAAAAAATCATCAAAATCAGATTTTTAAGCATGTTCGTAACAAGTACAGGTATCCTAACATACCCTACAATTATAAGACCAGAAGCAACCTAATAAGACAGAATCGGAGATTTAGTCCTTACTGTCCGAACGGACACTACTACAACACGTAATTGATTGATAATCGTATCTTCGAACACTGCCGTTTTCTCTCTTCCTTTTCTTTTTTTTCAATTCTACATCTGAAAAGGACTTATGAGAATCTAGCAGACTTACCTTCACTTTGAAGCTATTCCTGCAATTTTCAAATATTTTTTCAAATCACTTAATTGGTCTTTAATTCAAAATAATGCTATCTCAATGTCATTCCCACTCACAATATGTTGTTGCGCATATCTTCCCTCTACCATTCTAAAACGGAATCAAACAATAAGATGTAGGTTTGTAGCTATCGCTGAGATACCTTGATAATCCATCTCAAAAATGAGCATGTTTGAGCACCTTTCAACGCCCCTTTGAAACTCATGTAAAGCTAGACCATGCCACTGGCACCCACTTTGATGAGTTTGCATTTAAATTCGACTACGTTGACTTGCGACTGGTTACAGGTCTTCAGATTGTGAGTTTTTTGGAAGTTCTGATGACAAGCTACATTGGTTGTTTGTTGATTGTGAATCAACGTGTGGTTTGCTGAGATATGGATGTTTGAAAAATTTGCGATTTTGTTCTCCACAACGAAAATATTTCCAGAAAATCAACAAGATATGCTAGCTTACATATTGATCAAAGAAGTTATGTATTTTTTACATTTGGAAGCAATTTGATCACTAACGGCGCTCCAAAAAGAAGACAATAATGAGTAATGCTGAAGTGCCAGCCACCAGAACCCAGCTTGCAGCCACACGTTATGTCTTGAAATGTCACCCCTATGGCGGCATGTGGCGCTCATGTGGCGGCGCTGTACTTGAATGACAGTGTGATGTAACATGCGCAAAATTTTTTGTATCTCAGTGAAATATGATGTACCGTGTATTTAATCCATGCCTATCTGGACATAAACATCCGATTGTGCCGTTATTGTGGGGTAAAGGTCCTCTTCGTAGCGAGTATGGCTTCGATTTAGGATGAAGATTTATAAAACCAACGCATTCCCATTATAAATCTGCCGAAATTTTACACTTGTTTGATTAGACCTTCTGTTCTGCCCTTATAGTCAGGTCCTCATTGCATTCTTGAAGATATGCTTACTAATTACATTAGGGGACGGGCATGCTTATTTAATAACCTGGAGAAATGGAGGAGTGAAACTTATTTCGGGCGAGAAAGGTCGCATCCCCTCCTCGCTTCCGTAAAAAAAATGAAAAGTGAAAGTCTCATGTTCCCTCCTCGCTTCTTGATGAAAATTTCAGGTTTGGGGCACTCTTCTCGCTTACACCTTTCTTCGCATTCCCTCAATTCCTCCATTCCCCCTGGCGCAAATAAGACCCTGCCCTTAGTAATTTTTCAACATGAAATCCATAATGTGAAGGCTTGGCGATTTCAAACCCAGAGCATTCGGTAACATTGCAAAAATAGCGTTCTTTGGGTGAGAGACAGCCAAAGTGCCCATAAATAGGTGTTATTGGACAAAAAATATGCTCAATATAGAAAAAGTCGAAATGTTTTCAAAGTTAGGGTTTTTGTGTCAATTTTCAAAATTCTCCAAAAAATAGGGCCTTTGGGTGAGAGTGGGCAAACCTTGAAAATAGGCATCTGTGGGGGACAATGATGCTGGAAATGGGGGACTAATGAAACCAGCCTTATATACATTTGCGCCTTTTGATAAAAATATGTAAATTAGTCATGAAATAAATTTTCAACTCATCATGTCAAAGTGTGTGTATGTACATGTAGGAAGAAGAACCATAAAATACAGATGGATAGCTTGTAAACTTCCTACAAAATGCAAAATTTAACGAGAGCATCAACGATGCATGTAAACCCTTGCTTATGATACAGCAGGTTATCTACAGCCTGTCCTCAAAAAACTTGTATAAGTGAAAAAGTTGCCCTCTTTGGCAATTACAAAATATAGTTGTGACATATGATACTAATCACCTTCAAAGGCACAGTCTTGCTCACATGCCGTTTGATCTGTTTCAACTTGTCGGTTTGTAATCTCGAGATGTTTATGAACCCGGACAGTCAGGCGTGGAAGGCCCACTTTTGTGACCTCCATGACCTCAATGACTGATAATCTCTCCACAGGTACGTTAGACGTTATTGGTCATTTTCTTGATTTTTCATGTTCACAGAAATCAGGTGAAAAATTGGTTTTTGTAAAATGGAACCAAAACGAATTGACTTTTGTAAAATGTTAAACATTGGTCCTCTAACTTCTTATGGCAGGACATACAAATTGGGGTAAAAAAACATTCCACCTGTTTGTTTTCATTCAACTTTCTCCAAGATCAAGTGAAATCAAATAGGGCGTAAGAAATTTATATTTTCTTATTTGATATTACGATAAAATATAGTGTGAAAAGACAATTGAAATCTCTATAAATATTCAAGTCACTTGTCTATTTTTTACAATATTTTCATTGCCACATTAATAGATACTACTTTCGAATAGTCTAAGGGCCTGCCAATCAAGTGTTGTGGTGCAAATATATACAGAGTCTTCACTATTTGTATAATTTTATGTTTTCAAAAAACAAATTAATGTTTCTACATGATAACAAATGTTTTGTTGAGGAAAGGTAGGTCTACATACTTTTTGACTAAAGTATTGTTATCAGCATAATAAGTCCCACACTACGATCCCTAAGAAGATGAAATGACTGAAATAATAAATAACCACTGCTAGTTTAGAAAGTCGAAAAGTTGAAACCAAGTATGGGCAAGTCCCAGGGTCAAGTGACTACGGAAGTTTTACTCTGATGAAGATATCCAGACCACCCCAAATGTTAATTGGAGATTGCTAATTGATTTAACATAACTATCATTTATCTATAAACAAAATGAATTACTCCCAATGATACGCTATTGGAATTGGCCGCTCTCAGAGCTCCTTGGTATGATCCCCTTCCAACCCAGAGTAACAATTTTTGCAGCTCTTTAATTTTCACATAGAAATGGGTGGGGGAAATTTGCTTGTGGTTTAAATGGCTAGCTTGAGTTTCTCATAATGAGACTGATTTAATTAATAACATTTTAAGTTACATTATGGTTATTAGAAAAGGCCCTACTTGAAATTTTAAAATAGATATGTTTTAAAATAGTTTGTTCAAATATTCCCTCTTTCAGAGGTAGAGTGAGTGTGACCATGGACTGTTTTTAGTAAGGTCAATGCCTAAATGCTAAACGGTGGTAATAATCTTTCAATTCTAATTAGTGAAAATGGTTAAACTTGCAAGACATATACATATGATCAAGAAGCCCCTTTACTTTGAGCATAGAATTGCACACTGTTAAATACTTTTGCATCAATTGTATGCCTTCGCCATCCACCATAGAAAATGCATCACAAGGCCGATGACTTTCAGAGCTAAAATTTCTGGACTTTGAGTGTAAAAAACGGCTCCAAACGGACATATTACACCCCGATTTTTTTGGAGATTGCTCTATACGTCCCTGACTCGGCTCTCCCCTACCCACTTCCAAATTTCGTCACCATATGATAAGACTGTAGCCACTGATATACAAAACACACACACAATTGGGACTACATTCCTCGGTGCGTCCTAGCGATAACCTGGTTGCTAGCACAAGGTTATAAAAAATCTCAAATTGCTCACTTTTTCAACAATAGGCAATTCGGCCTATTTAACATTTCATACACGCACTCTCTTCATAAAAGTTGTGTTGGTAAAGGTTGAAGGGGAAACCATAAAATTTCAAACTGATAGCTTTAAACTTCTCACACTAAATGCAAGAAATACAAAACCCTTAAATTTTGCAATTTTTGGTTAACATAATTGTGTTTTATTAGGCCATTTTAAAGCATTAATTAGGCCTCATTTGTTCCTAATTATGTTTG
>JAMKCH010038353.1:0-14143 GCA_023653785.1 Ophioderma brevispina | reverse complement strand
AGGTACCCAAATCTGTGTCGGAATTATAATTTCATTTGAATTAGACACTCAAAAGATTTCTTACCTTTTGTTTTCTCTACAAAAATGTCTTAAATTGAGAAAAAAAACGCGATTTTGGATTTGCTTACTTTCAATGTAAAACTAGGCTGAATTTTCGTAGTGCCTCCATACAATACAGAATTTCACAATTTTTGTATCAAAGAAACTGTCTCAGAGTAATCCTTTCATATGGGGGTATTGTTATGGAAAGGCCTTATATCCGGGCAAAATCAGTACTTTCAACTTTTTTAGGGACACCTGATATGTGAAATCTCTCGTTGACCTTACACCTGTCTACATACGCCCAATTTGTAACAAACTCCCGTAGTTGTGTGGTTACCACCCCCTATGATTTTCGTATACTGAACATCCGATTCCTATTTTCACTTTCTTTTCACCGTTGGTGCCCGGGGGGGGGGTGGGGAACCACTTTCCCGAAAAAAACTTACCACATGTGAAGGGGTCATAAGACACCCCAAGCACATAAAAAATGAAATTTGGTTATTTTCGTCGGAAATTAAGGGGCAAAACTTGTTTTCAAAATTTGGCAAAAAGACGGAAAATTCAAATGCGGCCTTGCCGCTTGACATCAACATTTTGCAAACTTATTTTTGTTTGATATGCTATTCTAGAAAACCCAGATTACATATAATTAACAGGACAACCACAGTTTTAGGGAATCCGGTATTTTTTACGGGTGTAGTAAAGCTGTTAAGCAGATGGAGTGTGCACTTTGGTGATAAAAGATGAAATTTTCCAAGAGATAAATGTGCCCATATGCAATAATTAACGATATGATTGCCCGTTTGTACCTGCCCTATTATAGCCGGGAGAGGGCGTTTTCCAATGGCATCCAAAATACGCCTAAAAAATGACAAAGTACCCTGAAAAATGTCATTTTCGATGATATGATTTATATTTTGATCAATCGGTTCGATCTGGTAATGTCTTAAGTGCAAACTATGCATTCACGAGAGGGCGCTTTTCAAATGGCCGCCAAAATCCCAATATTCAATCCAGAGAAGTGGGCGCTGTAAGTGCAACTCTATACGCTACACAGATTGTCCAATGAGTTCTTATGCCATGATCCCCCCTAGGCATATGCTCAAGCACATCATTGCCTAGGGTACCACTCACACCATCCAGTGACTACCGAGGCATTGTCCAGAAGGGCAAAATCCTACGTCATCCACCAGAGTGATAATTATGCTCTGAACCTGACAATATGCTTGACGAAAATTGCCAAATTTTCATTAATTTTTGTCCTAATTTCACTGGAATTTGGTCGAAATTCCCCGAAGTCCATATCGTCCCACTTTGTCGAACCAGCCCCACTTTTCCCCCTTCCCCACGGTCGGTACACCACTGAAACCATCGATGAAGTCTCACCATCAAGGAAAATGCAGTAAAAAGGTGTCCTTTTCATCATAGGGGGACTTTCACGCACTGGTTTCCATTTCTTTTAATTCGGGGTCCGGCGAGGCCTACAGTCAGTGTTTAGGGTGCAATTTCATAGTGGGCATTTGACTCTTTCTCTGTTTAAGCATAGCAAACAAGAAGCATAAGTGGGAAATAGTATTTAAGTGTCATTATCTCAATTATTGCACTAGTGTAGTGCATGTTGGTATTAAATGGCTACAAGAGGTATTCCTGTGTTTAGATGTCTATTTAGGTGTCATGCATCAGATCATGCCTGGCACAGTACATTTTTAGCTATCAGTAAAAGTTAATTTCAGAATTTCAGTTCGGGGATTAGAGCAACTTTTTTGCAACAGGATGGTGAAAAGGGTCTCCCTTTACTGAAATAGGTCAGTGTTTTGGGTGGAAAATGAAAGTGTCGGCTCTATGATGACAACATAGTAGTAGAGGAAGGACGGGTGATGGATCTTTCAGTATCTATGGCCCAACTCTCTGGAATCAATTACAACTTACCATTAGGTCAGCCCCCACAGCTCAGTCTTTCAAACAAGGTTTAAAAACCTACCTGTACTAAATTTTGTTGTATTTTCTGGTTGTTGTTTTCATGTATCCTTGTCATTATATTTATGTTCTTTTGTGAAGCGCAATGATAACTTCCTGGAATTGCGCTATATAAGCATCGTTATTATTATTATTATTATTAGTCAGTCGGGTCAGGTTTCCTTCCTACTGGTATCCTGATAACCAGTACTATCTGTCCCAGGGCCGAGTTGTCAGCGGTTAAAAACCGTCACCCCCATCGATTTTCTAAGGAAATGAGATGAGAAGGGTAACTGGTTACCCTGGTAGAATGTAAAAGAAGATCTACCTACAAGGGCCTCAGCTCTGGAGAGCTTGGCGGCAATCCAGCACATGCTGCCTTGTATGGTGGGCATAGTTGCCCAAAGGCTAGGCCACTGCCGAAAACTGTGGATTGCCGTCAGGAAGGGCATCCGGTCAATTATCTTTTGCTCCAATAAATCCTCACACAGCAGTATTGCTGAGTGTGAGGTGTGTCCGGCCACCCCCGTTGACGGGGACAAAACCGGATTTAAAACTTTGGTTTTACTACTACTACTAAATGAAGTGGTATAAGAGTGCACTAGTGGCCCGGGCAGCATTGATCCTAGCTACCTTATGAAAAGGATGACTTCTGTCATGCAGATCAAACACAGACCAGGCGACTTTACTTAAACAGAGCAGCAAGGACTGCTTGGAGGCAATTGAGAAGGGTAGCACGCACCCTCGTCACCTTGCAGACGATGGTGGCCAAGCCTTGTTCAATACAGCAAACTCACCCAAAATATCAAAAGAATTTACAGTATTAAGGAGTGCAAACCAAAACCAAGTTGGGTGCTTTGATATGGTCGCGTTAGCGGTTATTCCCATGACTCATACGTCCTCAGAAATAACCCTTACAGGGAGGTGATTCTTTCAGTTCGAACGGTTTGGAATAGAAAAGATTCTTGACAACCATGTAAAAATTCAGAATTTAAAAAAAAAAAAAACACTTTTAAGTGTTAAACCAATGGCGAGTTCAAAATTGGGGATTGTATTGGACAGTCTCCCGTGTCCTTGTTGACATTACCATGCATATGAACAGTATGGCTCGAGGCCTGCAATCAAGCTTAATGTTACAGATCATGCCTGGAACACTAGTACAGTTTTAGCTATCCCCCCCCCCCCCCCCAAATTCAACTTCGTCCCAAGACAGCGATGACACTAGTAGGACCAATAAAATGGTTTCCAAGCATCTCTCCAAGCTTCGCGGTGTCATTTTGTTCATCCATGACCTTCAGATACAAATTCAAGGAATATGGTTATGTAGATGATCTCACTATGCTGAAAAAAACACCGAGAGGAAAAGTATATAAAAAGCTTCCTCAGCAAGGTCATTAACACTTTGGTAAGTACCAAAGACAGTGGCACATATTATAGTTGAGCAAATTAAATAGTATCAAACGCCTTCGTGTAAACAACAGGGAAGTAAGGACGTGGTAGATGGACTGAGGGACATGTCACAAAAATAAGACTTGGTTTTTCAATCTACTACTAGGTGGGAGTAAAGCTTGACAGGTCATTCTCCATTCATCAATACCTGACAGTACACTGTGGTAAAATCACTGTGGCGGCAAGTGCATCAACTAATCGTTACAGTGTATGCCCGGGATTAGAACACAGAACAATAAATTGTTGCGTGAGGTCTTGCAAGACTCGTAATCATTAGTGGTTGCCTACACCAGTTGAGCTTCCTATTAATGCTTGCAAGCATACTGCCTATAATCTTAGAAGACAAACAGTCACTAACCTATGCATGGAGTTTAGAGCCAAATTAAATCCCTTCCACCATCACGTCATCAAACAGAGATCATAAGATAAATAATTCAAAATGCTTCAGTATAGTTATGAAATGTCACGACTCTTCCTGCAGTCCAAAAGGATTAAAAAGTCAATGGGTATGCATTAGAGGATGACAATCACAAGGATAGGTCAAGATAGGTCAAAGGATAAAAATAGTTTGCACAGGGGTTAACTTTTGGAACGCTTCAATTCACAATAAGGATAGCTCATTAATTCATTGAAAGGATTGCAAAAAGGGTCTAGTTGCTCTATTCACAGGACTACATACTTTTATGCTATAACGTAAATATTCAAGGCCACCTGAAAATAGGGTTACATTTTTTCAGCCCTGTTATTTTGAAGGTGAAATCTTAGATATAGCAAACGGACCTTTAAAACCTTGAGACAAGACTCATAGTTCAATATATTAGGGGCATTTTAAAATTTGACCCCTGAACAAAATATTTTGTTGATCCTTTGACCTATTTTGACCTATGCACCTTTAGTAACCACGTCCTCATTGACTTTTTTTTACTCCTTTGGACTTCCGCCAAGAATGATGTTTCATAACTTATGATACACGTTGGGAATTCATCCCTTATGTGACCTGTGACATATAGGTGGCACTCGGTGGATATCTTTAACGAAACACCCCCCCCCTGTCTATAACTGTCAGCAATAAACTTACATCAGTACTTCAATGAGGCCGCCTCCGGGTGCTTCCGTAAGGAGGACCATCTGATCACGTCTTCTGACACACTGAATTGGGAAAACTGACACAGACTAAACCTTATTTTTGTGCATTCACATTGTATGAGTCAATTACCTGCAAGGACCTACACTTGTACCAATTTCGAGAAGGTCTGACAAGCGTAACCAAACACAAGGGATATATCACTAGTAGAGCTATTTAAATTAAGGCGCTATCAGTGGGAATTTGCTAAATAAAAAAATCGAAAAAACTCGTCAAAAAAAAAAAAAAACATCAACAGAGATCAGATGTCAGTCTCACTGAAACCAGACCACCATGTCCCTCTGACAAGGAAAATGTTTTCATCTGTCCTACCAAATGAGACTTTGCTCGCGGGGTCGCCAAGAGGTGCATGCGAAAAGGGTTTCAACCTTCTTTTCTTTTTCTTATGTAAGTAACAAATACATACATTAATAGTCATGACAAAAAGTTAACGGAGAAGGAAAAAGTATTCTAAAAGAGTTAGGCCAGTCAATGATTCAAAAGGCAAAACTATCTGTTCAAGGGCGAATTCTTGGGAAAAACTGATCTGTCCAACCAGTGCTGCTGGGAGACTTTTTCACAAGCCGGGTTATCCCGTGGATGACGGATTAGTGACACCTGCTTGGTTCGGGATGGTGGTTAAGCAGTTGGTCCTGCACACTCACACACTCCACTGCGAGAGGGATCCCATTTGACGTACACAGCAACATACTCTTGAGGTCCTGCGTGTATGCATCCTCCACAGTACGGTAATTGTAGCAACTTGGTATCTGTGGCGACAAGAAGCAATTTTGCGTTTGATAGGGCATATTTCTCATCTTTACTATATCGTTCAGCCCCTATTCTCCCAGATATTATCTATATATCACACAGAGGTTGGTGTTTTCAAAGGCCATAATTTGGAATGATCTGTTCTGACAGCCCAACCTGTTTAACAGAGATGAACACCATTCGATCATATCAAATGCCCCTCTAGTACCTGCCAATGGAGCGGAAGGTCTTGCAAATATGAAGGATTGTCTGTTTTCACATTCACTTGAGATATAATCCCTTTTCAAGGTGTCACATTCAAGAAGGAGATAAAGGGTGAGCCTCAAAAAAACTTGCCTGATTGTATCCGCCATTTTAATTTTGAGGTAAGATATATCTCACATATTTGTATCAACTGAAGATAGTTCATTATCTTTATTTTGCCGCAAAGATCTTCACAGCGGTGGAGTATAACCCGAGCTACAGTCTTTTGAATCAGTAGTCTGTGTTGCGCTTGTCCACAGATTCACCATTAAATGGTTGCGTTCTGAGAAGCAAATCAGGGGCCAGAGGAAAATCGGACTATATATATTGATGACAGGAGAATAATGTGGCGCTATGTAAACCCCACAAATGCAGTCACAATTACCATCAATGCCCTCTTCACATTTCAACGTCCTCATTACTCATAAAATACCTTGAAAAATAATTAAATTGTACATGTATCAGTTCTGGAGGAGTTCAATGGAATTTGTTATACGAGTGGCATGGCATTTGAATTCTTTATTGTCCCGGTAGGTCCAAACATCTAGGGGGCGAACTTATCACGCGAATCGAGTATAATAAACTTATTTGGTGGAACAAATAATAAGTTTCCCATATTAACACTGTGTAAAACGGATATTGACGGCCTTTGCTTGAACTGCGAACGGAATGATGTCATCCGGGACGTAATTCTAAGCCTGAGGCATGTTGGTCTCATTGGGTAGCAATGGGATGATGAGGACCATAGCTTTCTATTCGTTACCACAATCAAGCTCTACACTTTCGCATAATAATATCATGTAAATCGTTCTGGTTCTGCTGACAAATGGACGAAGGTTATTAAAAAGGTGCTTGTTCTGATTACTGTTTATGTGTCTCTACTTGAGGCCTGACACTTGCACATGAGCCCCATAAAAGTCCGTGAGAACAAACTTGCGGTTTTGATGTTAAGATCAGGTTTTTTTTTTGTTTTGTTTCATGCACATGTTAAGATACGCCTTAAAATGAAAGAGTGAAAAATCATCGATTTCGAGTATTTTAAATTAACTCTCATATCGAGTGCGCTTTTAGCTCTAAAAGCGCGAGAAAAATGCAACCGTGACACTCTTAACTCGCGGTTAAACCGAGCTCACTTGTACGGTGGCTCAAAAAATGCCAATCTTCTTCGGAGTGAAGCACACTCTGAACTCTTATAGACCAGATTTTAGCTCTAAAAGAGTGAGAAAAATTCTCACACTTTTCGGAGTGAACTAATAGCCAATCGCCGCAAATCGCGTGATTATTTGCGAACCAAAAACAACAGGGCGGACGAGTTAAGTGAAGTGAGACCGTCAGCAAACGGGTGAACGAAGTTCAAATTGTGGAAGAAATCTAGATATCTTAACGGGTGAGTATATTTATGTGTCGGTGCACAGTTCATGATGTACAGACAAAAGTGTGGAGAAGCATTAAATGTTATTTACTGTAGATCACTCGTATATGACGGTAGTCTGCGGCAAGGCTAGGCGTAACATGTACGAAAGCGCACAATCATGATGTAACGGGATGCATGCCATGATCATCCACGTCATGAATGCCAAGTAGCATGTCTCACTGAATCATGCCAATGATGCGCCACAATATTTATTCATGTCACGATGCTATGAATTATGACCTACACATACGATATACTCACAAAAAAACAAATCATAAAGAATCCAACTCTATAAGAGTGACTAGTTCACTCTAAAAAGGAGTTATCAGTTCACTCTTTCACTTGCGTTATTTTGTGCACTCTTTATTTGAGTGGATCTCACTCTAACAGATGCGTCACTCAGATGGCTCTTTTTCGAGTGAGCTTTCACTCTTCATTTTCATATTACACAATAATATAATTTAAAAGAAAAAAAAACACTCAATCGAATGTAAAACGGAATCGGCTGTCAAATAAGAATATATTATAGTAAAGATAAAAACATCCTCCAAGGATATAAGAGAGCGTTTAATCGTACACTGTTAAAAACATTCTTAAAAACGTCATTTCGATGTAAAAAGGCACTCTAAACATGCAAATAACTGTAATAAAGGGATAGGAAATGTCCAACTAAATGTCCAACTAAACAGTGTCTCAGTGTATCAGAACTGCAAAAAGCATCACAATCAGAAAAAGAACAAAGTCTACGTCCCTGCGACAAGACCACCAACTTTTAAAAGTTGGCCAAAGGGAATATAGCAACATAGGAAAAGAACAATCACCACGAATACAAAAAAGCTCTGAACAACACCAGTAGCGACAAGAATATAGCTTCCAAATTATACCTCAGCGACCCTATCGACACCACAGCTGACAGCAAGCTTTCATAAAAACTCTCAAGATCATAAAACCAACGTCGAAATAATGCCCAACATGTCGTCTTATACAATCCCTGCAAGCCGAGATCGCACAAATCAGCAAGCTAATCTGGAGAGAATTAAACTCAAACATCACCTCAAAGCTACAAAGTTCAATCAGTGGAAGAACACAGATGATGTTATAGGCTGGTTTAATAGTGTAGCTAAATTGTTTCGAGTTGGAACTTTATCCTTCCATGGAAGAATCACGCATATTTGCATCCACCTTGAACCATTTAAGATGATGAAATTGAACATATTTAAATGCAAGCAAATCCATGCTCTTTAACAATGGACGCCCATGGCAAAAATCAAGACAAACCCAGATTTCGACGTCACAATGGGAAGTTAGATGGCACGGAAACATTTGAAGAAATGATCGGCTGCTACTACCTTTCCCATTTTAAACAATCTGGATTATCACGTTGGGACTTACAGGGACGATGGCGCGCAATATGACCAGCAAACACAACGACAGACGAACTAATCAAAAAAGAAATAATCGCTCCAATTTGATGGAAATAAATATTCAAGTCACTTGAAGCTACAAGAAGTTGTTTGACTTTCTCGAATTACTTTAGACCTAAACATGCCGGATCCTCAAGCGTCCTGACAAACCGCACAATATGCCACTATAGTTCACAAGAGAGTCCTCATCCACCATCGATTTGAGGAATGTTCCCGACCGTCTACCCCCAGACTCTCTACCTTTCCTCAACATGACGACCTCTTAAAATCCTGCTCCCCGCGAGCGTCAGAGGAGGCCTCCCTAAGAGTGGAGTCTGCCTAACCCTTAGTCTAACCCTCAGACACCCCCCCCACACCCCGAGAAACACCCAACAAGACACCGGACCAGGACCCTGCCTTGGTTCCATCCCCCCCTCCCGTCCCAATGTCGCCCCCCCCCCTTGGTCGAAACTCTTTCCCCTTCTTGGCTACTGTTCCCTCACGGCCATATCCTCCATCACTTAGCTCGACACCCGCCATCCGCTCACCCTATCCTCTTGTATGCCAGCCCGTCGGGCCATTCGAGTCTCTACCGCATAATGGATCTCCAATCCCCAACTTCTGCTCCAACCCCTATGATCTCCCCGCACTTGCCCCTGCCGTTTGTCCCAAGACTATCCTCTGCCACGGCCTGTCTGACTAGAGGTCATAATTTACCAAGCCCCTGGCCAAGAAGGGGACACCATGGTTGACGCAACTTATCTCGACTCACAGAAAACAGTGTTTATAAGTGCACTCACCCACTCTATCTATTGCGAGACGGGGGAGGCAAAAATTGTAAGACACACGGAAAACCTACTCACTTCCAGAGCCCAACAATGCACACCCTTTGCCCCGAAGCGAAAATTTAGCATTTTGAGAAAACCTAATCTGTCATATCAACGAGACACCACAAAAAGGAACGAACTTGTGAGTGCTTGTGTACGCACATAGACGGAAAACAGATTAACTGTGTAATTGGACAAAGAGACTTGACAATTGATTTTATTCCGGAAGTCCACCAATGACCTCTCAATTGCACATTGTCTTTGTGTATTAATAATTATGTAAGCTAAGCTAATAAAATGTATTAAGTTTATGGTACTATTATGAGCTTCAGTCTAAATTCTCCAGTCATAGCTATCTCTATGTCTTGTTACAATTGTAGAGACTGTAATCCGTTTTCACTTGTTTGTCATTGTCTGGCGCCATGATATCCACTGGTATGTGTAATTTTATCTCATTCGCATTTGGTATCTGAGGAGTGAGGGCTTCGGCTACGGCGTGACACATGTACGGTAAGATATTATGAAGTGAATAGTTTCACGTCTTGTAAAGCCAATATAAATGCTCCATTATGGTGAGCACTATTTCCATGTGGTGATGGTTTTAACCTAACCTTGAATACTTGCGAACTTGGATATCACAATAATATATATAATATAGATAGAGAATATATATAGATAGTATATATTATATATCTTAGATAAGAACATAAGTATATTTCAAATTCCAGCTGGAGAGTGCTCGATACTAAAACAATGTAGAGCCTATGTAGCATATTTCGCTAAAACATTTAATTTTCAGCGGTTGTTACTGGCAGTTCGTGCCCTAACGGCATTCAATCAGACAACGACGCATGACTTGAGGCATTCATCAGCATTTGTCTGATGATGCCGTAGGACATGAAAAATGCCAGTAACAACAGCTGAAAATTTCAATGTTTTTAGCGAAATATGCTATATGATATATATATATCTATATATATATATATACCTTGCGTTTATGACATCAAAAGCCACGGCGCCTCGCAAACTTTGGTGAAATCAATTTTGTGCAAAAAAAACACATATATAAAAAATTTGAATTTTGGCCGAAAATTCCACAAAAGACCCAATTTTGACCTAATAGAAGTTTTCGCTTCAATTAATGAAACCTTGCTGCAAGAGTAATGTTATGGGTACCCATTTTAAATAATCTATTCCCGATAAAGGTGATAGGTCCGATGTTTTAAAACTAAATGTTCCGCAAAAAGTATAACGATTACTCAAAATAATTTTCGACACAATTCGCTCATGATTTTCTAAATAGAGAAAACTGAGGAAGATTAGCGACGGGTAAACCTTATGCATAGTTTTTTTACTATATCTCAAGTACCACATTGTCGAATTGAGGTGCGGATTTCCAAATCCAGTCACGTGGCGTTTATTCAAATTTGATTAAAGTATTATGACTCTATTATACTCTACAAGGCCATTTTTCTCAATTTTTCAATAAACACGTGTTTTTTTTGTCTATCGATCTATCCAGATGTACAGTTGGTAGGGGTGCTCCATACCATACGTTGTGCAACATGAAAGTTGTGACGGGCGTTGTAACCATCATGACATCGACACGTGTCGCTGCGATGAGGATGTATGCAATTCGGAGATTGTTGCTTTGATTATAACAACCACCTGTGTCTCGCCAACTCTACAAAGTAAACACTTCAGACACAATAATGAACCCCGACGTTTCTTCAATGAACTTTATATATTGGCTGATGGCTATGGCGAATGATTCCACTTGTATACGTTGTGCGTAGTCATGGAAAAGGATTCATTGAGTACGTGTAATCGGCAGTCTAAGGCTGATTGTGTTTGGACGTATTTGGTTACACACTCGCCAATATTTTTGCGCTTTTTGTCATAGGCGTAAGCTACGTGACATTCTATGGAATAGTTGTTCCAGTCAGTCTCATAGCTGGTGAATTCTAATCCTGGCGGTACATTTTGGGATATACACGAAACGAGATTGCAACCTACGTCCAATACAAACAAGCAATTATGGGTCGAGGTGAATTTGGACATCGCATTCGCTTATGCTATAACATCTCCTGCCCAAACACATCATATCTACGCATAATAAAAGCCAAGCATGTACTCGTATGCGCTTGATAGGTGTTATGGTCGTGCTTCAAACAGAGTAAAAAACCCGCATGTGCGCCGTTTGTACGAGGTTTACAGCCAAGGAATTAACAATTGCAGAGAACTCAAAACAAACTACCGAAAAAGGGACATTTGCAACCCTTACCGCTAGAAATGCATGCCAATACAGGCCTGCGGGTGGAAACGCGTGATCCATCACAAAAATATGTCGAGAATTACTGCGACGGGATATTTTATGTCTACAAAGTATTTTAAAAAAACAACAACAATAAAGATTTTAATATTATAAACATGTTTAAGAAAATGTAGCACCAAACAGTCATCGTGTATTTCAGAGAACACGCTGCACGCTCGAGTGCCAACTTACATGGCGGAGACAAGACTTGACAAAGTGTGGATGGAAAGGTCTGTTCGCGAGATGCACATAACGCAGCTAATAGTAACGAGATATGGGCGGCTTTCGATTTAGTGGTACCCATACGGCGGTAGAAGTTGTACGTAGAATTGAGAGCAGTATAGAGGATGAAGTGCCACTCAGAAATCCAAAGATTACTTTTGTGACGTATCCGAATTAGAAACATTTGTGTATGTGATCAAAAACCAGGCGAGGACCTCAGTTGTGATACGCCAAGGTTCTCCGGGACACCAAGTGAGTTTGTGCCTGTAAATATGAGAAACAGAAGCAGCGTAGGTTATTTATACCATAACGTACATTTACATACGTCTGAGCTTTATAATTTATTATCGCATTTACGCCCTGTTAGACTCGAGCATCTTTGGCAAGAAAGAAACGTTTTTGTATGCGGTCGCAAAGTACTTAATTCGATTCTTAACTGTCCTTTCCTAACTTTACAATAAATCGAGTTCTCTGTCAATAAAAATCTATCACAATTGAATTACGCATCAAAAGAATATCTGGAAGGTGAATTTCTTCTGTTACCAGAGGCAAAGCATATATATGTTATGATTCGTTATTGAAAACAGCGATCGTGAAGTAATACATGTCATTCAAAATTGGTTCTCCAGTCCTCTTGATATAGTAAGTTTAGCAACTACCACCATCTGTCGATCTTTGGTTCGATTGGAACTCTGGTAAACATACAGCCATTTCAAGAAGCTTCGAACCATCTATGGACAAGCAGTGATGTCTCTTGCTGCCGGACATTGCGTTAGCTCAATGCTTACTACACTCTAAAACAATACTCTACCCTATTCTGTATATAGAATGTTTGCTCATAACAAATACTTTCGGGCTCGCCACCTTCACTGGGACAAACCAAGTTAGCCAGGTTCTTTTCTAACAATTTGCTATGGAAGTACGAACCATTAGACGAAAGCGTTCAAACGTGTATTTGAAACAAATATTGGCTGGGGTTTACCCGTTCCATTTGTAGGCCTGGTTCTAACTTTCATTCTGCAATTTTTGTCCGCAACATTTCGATGGAAAAACTTGCTGGTTAATTGCTGGGGATGTCAATGTACTTGCCTTTGGGAATTCCCCAAATAGCAATGTCACTAGTGGTGAATTCCGATTCTGGCAACTATTACCTTTTTTCGACTTCGCAAAGCCAGGCACACCTTAAATTATGGCAAAGGAAAAGAATCAATGAGGATGGATGGAGGAAATTAATGTTCATCAAGGTTAGTACATAATAGACAGGGTGTATTAAAATAACGGAAACCAAGGTAAATAACCAATTTAGGAAAAGTTACAAAATTTCTAACCCTGTCTACCAAGGCCTTTTTTTGTAACACGGTTTACCAAGGGGGGGGGGGGGGTGGGGGTGTTACCACCCCCCCTCGAGATTTCTGGTTTTTGGGATTTTTTTTATAAAGCACCGATGCTTATGATTTGCACCAGCGGATAGCATGGTCCTCCTCTTTCCATGTACCAAACTAAGTACAAAAATACCTAAATTAAAAAAAAGAAAAAAACTAAAAAATCCCAAAATTTGCATTTTTATAGAAATAGGCGAGAATCCAAGTTTGCGACTAAAACGTAGGAATATCGGATTTTCCTCGGTTTTCAGCTCTAAATGATAGCAATTGCTAGTTTTACATAAACAAATAGTTTAGAGCCATACTGTGATGAAGATTCCAAAAATCCACCATGAAAAATCTTGGGTGGCATCCACCCCCCCCCTTTACCCTTCGACTTTGCCGGCATACCCTAACCCCGGTGAAGGTGCTACCTTCACATTTTTTTTTGCTAAAAATTGACCGGAAGGATGAGGAACGATAACTACTGTCTGTTCATTAACTTAGATGTCGGTTTTAATTAATTATTTCAAAAATATACGTTTTTCGAAATTAAATTATGAAAGAAAAAGTTGTTATCTCATTGGACCAAACAGATCCTGGGTTCCAACTTGAAACATATTTTTTATTCTCTGGATTTTTATTCAATTTACACTGCTTTTTATTGGCAAACGACACCAAACTGGGATCCAGTTGAATATTGACTTATGACTCTGAAACTTTATGGCAGGACCCATTCACGACCTAGGGGCGCTTCAAAGCATACACGGACAGTTATTGAGCGTGGACCTTTCTTTTATTTCAGTGTTTGCGGGTGAATTCATAGATGGGCATAAATGAATCGTCGAAATACTTATATTTTTAACAGAGGTCCTGTTTGTTTTATTCATTTTGGTTGAGGGGGGGGGGGGGTTCGGTTACAAATAAAAGAATAAACATAGCTCTCCTGTAAGGCCGTCCATTCAAGTTATGCTGTGTGGATCTTGGAATTCTTGTTTGTATGCAAAAAATCAGTGCA
>JAMKCH010038352.1:0-14357 GCA_023653785.1 Ophioderma brevispina | reverse complement strand
TAAACTCAAGTTTTTGTCCTCCTGGCGTCATCTTGATTTTGTACGATTTTGGCTGGGGCACGCCTGGTTTTTGCACTTTTTCCGATTTTGTTTTCAAAAACGTTATCATTCACACATAACTTCATCAAGTAAGGTGTGATGAGCATGTTCCGAAAAGGTCACCTTCTACATAGCCCACTCCTAATAAAAATAAAATCATCATGCATAAAGTGCTTCAGCAAAATTGATAAGTCTGGTTTTGAATGTGGACCCTATTGATAACCCATATTCAGTTGTTTCTAACCTAATATCAAATTCTCAATGACGGTTTTCATCATTGAGGGATTTTTTTTTTCAAATGGCGGTCAAAATGATAAAGTAAGTCAAGTATAGAATAAAGTAGTCAAGTATAGAGTGCTTCAGAAAATATGTGGAGTGTGATTTCATAATGTGGACCTTGATAATATACTCATAAAGGAGTTGTTTCAGCTTCATGTCAAAGTCTCAGTCACAGTTTTCAATGATAGAGTGCACTTTTTCAAAATGGTGGCCAATATGGTAGGGAAAATGTTGTACACATAGAATAGTCATGATTTAGGAACGTCATCTTCCTAGTAAGGTCTTCCATGTTATCTTGATCCAGAGGTTCGAACGGGGCTCAGCTAGGAGGCGCAGGGCTCCGTTCAAGTCATATGCTGGGACAAGCGAATTCCTGGGAGGACACTCTTAAAATTCTCAAGAGATCACTCAGGAAAGGTTGAATCAGACACGGTAGATCCCCCTGAGAAGCCATAGTGTGCACAGCTCTCAGGCGCATGCGCTTGGCTCCTTGTTGCTGGAAACCCATGTGAGGAACTCGGCTACGTTTTCCAAAGAGGCCTTGTATAAGGATTGACTTTGTTGTCTTGGCACCACGCGTGGGCTGGTGCGGACATTGTCCGGAGACATTGTAAGTCTTTCTGGTTGAAGATTCTTGTCATTTTCCTGCCAGGCAGCCCTCTCCAGAAAGTCCCGTCGCCGTGTAGATATTAGGAAAGTAAGCTACACAAGTCCTGTTGAAGGTCTGAATTGTCGCTAGAGGAACTTGGATCTTGTCCGGGTTCATCAAGATGTCTCTCCTATCGAGGTATTACGGTTCTGCCACCGTGAGAGGAAGTACTTTCGGGAAGCACATCTGTCTGGGGCATTGTGGACTATTAGAAGCATGTTGCACCCGCTGGATCCGAGAGCTTCTTCCAGCACCCTGGTTATCATCGATATCGGGGGAACGCATATGATGAGATCCTGTCCCAGCTTATCATCCTTGCTTCTATGGTGAACGCCATCTGGTCCGCTCCCCGGGACAGCATATCGGGAGCTGGTTGTTTCCATCCCCGCCGCTGCAAAAAGGCTGATTAGAGGCCACTCGAGTCTGTTGAACAACACCTTGCACAACTGATGGTTGAGGTACCATTCCACCAACAAGCCCCTGACCTTGGTCGGGGCATGGATAGTTGTTCCCCTTCTCGACAGGGCATCCGCTAGAATGTTGCCCGATCCCGGGAGATGGACTGCCTAGAGCATGATCCTGTGGCGCTGGCACCATATCAGCAGCTTGATTGTCTGTTGACATAAAGTCAGGCTGCGGGTACATCCCAGGGCCCATTTCCCAACGCGTGCGTAACCCTACGTTTATACTCACGCATCTGTCTACATACAGAACTTTGCATACGCTTTACACAGTGTTTGGACAAATGGTCGACTCAGGCATTAATGTGTATGCACGTAAATTACGACTGAGTTTGGACTACCCCTGCTTTTTTAATTAATCTACCACTTGTTAGTTTTTTTGCAGCGTAAGGGTCATCGTTTTTTTTCACCCCCTGTCCTGACCGTGAAGTAGGCCGCCGTATGCAGGCGGACCGCCCACAGCTCCAGAAGTTTGATGTGATGCCTTGCAATGGCTGAGTGGGCTCCCCATGGGCTCCCCACACGCCCTTGGACGTGTCTATGGTGGGCGTGGAAGCGGGACCGTCCGGGGTGAATAATTGTGAGGCTGCATCCACTGGGGCATGGTGGACCTTTGGAAGACTTATCCCTTCGACACCCGGTCTCTCTTAGGCTGAACTTGGATAAAACGTGAAGCTGTATGTATCTCGTACGTAGGGGCATTTGGGAAGGACTGTTGTGATGCTGGTGATAAGGCCAAGAGCCGTAACCAAAGTTGGCTAAAGCCGTCTGCCTGGGAGGTAAAACGGTTCTGCCATCGTGAGAGGAAGTTGTTAGCCAATAGTATTATATAGTTGATAGCCAATGGGGGATTATTGACATTGTACCCAAGCAATATATTCTTCAGATTACATGGTTAGTCTACGTTGTTACGTTGTTATCCAGTGAAAAAATTTTGATCCAAAAGTTATGCATACTGTCACATTAAGAAAAAATGTTCTACCGTTTCCTTTTCAATTTTACAGAAGAACACATCTTACATCTGTAACGCCGATCTTATAGAGGAAGTCATTTGTTAGGATTTATTTGTGCACAAATTTAAATGAACGTTTCTGGTTTTTTAATCAATGGCACATTATAGGCCACAAAATGGATTTTTTTTCAAGTCATCTTCATGCTCGGGGATTTGATCATTCCATTTTTGGATAATCCTGTTTGGGGGGATACTTATTTTTTTCAGTATACATTGTACGGGACAAGTTTATTCTATTCTCTTTTCAAAGATTTTGAAGTAAAGGGTTGATTTCTGTTCTATTTTGTAATGTTGAGCTGCAAATAATCTAATTCAATTTCTCCAACGCATAGGAATAGCAGATATCAATTGATTATATTGAAACCCCATTTACAATTGATGCCATATTAGAGGTATCTCCCTTAAATTCATAGTGTCAAAATCTTTGGTACACCAGATCTTTTACGTAAATAATACCGTTGATACCAATCTTCCCATTACAATCGGTTTTTTATTTCCACTTGATAGCAGAGTTGACCATAGAAATTGATTCAAAGACATCTTCACTTTTTTTCTACATCTGTTAAAGTGCTAACAAGCCCAATTAATTTTTAACTACAATCTCTAACAAAAATATTATGTATTTTTGATAAAATAAGTTCATTACAGTGAAAGTTACATTTAAAAAGCAGCTCTCCACCATAGGGTTCCATAGAATTCGTTTTAAAAAGGACTTTCAGTCGGACATAATCAGCTTATCATAGCACCGCTTAACCCATGCAATCTTCAAAAACCTTACAAAAATTTCTGCACTCTGGCATATTCAGACCGCCATCTGGAAATATAGAGAATCTCGTTTTCCTTTTTATTTGTCGGCCCCGATTCCAAACAAAATTAACAAGAATATGTTGTCAAGCTTTTTGAAGCAATGTTTCAGGAGGGTTTGGGAGAACTGAAAAGGGATTACAAGTTTTGAAAGCGGAACAAACGTTTTTATTTTTATTAGAGTTAATCGTACCAGCACGTTAGATTTCTACCTTTCCATCTTTGCAAATTGGATTGGATACTATTAGTTTATTCATAAAATTACATCAAGCATCTTCTTTATCACGTGAAACATAAATTCCAAGATACATTATGCGTCCTTGTCTGGAAAATAGATTATTTGATGTTTTCAAAGTCTACACACCATACTTTTTTTCATAATTTAATTCAAAACAAGAAACTGTGGCAAGTTAGCTAACAATTTCATAGGCTCATAAAAGAGGGATTTCTCTTGTAAAATCTGTATATATTATAGGATCTCGCCATATGACCTTGCCTTTACGTCATATGATATTTTGTTACAAAACTACTCATTGCCTTTAATTTTTATTCCTGGAAGACCGTAAGGCATGCTTAGTTAAAAAAAAAAATTCCGCACATAAAAAAAACTATATATAAGGTGATAAACAACACCTTGACGAACTCCAGTTTAATTAAACAAAAAAAAACATTGATGCGAATAACCATTATTTGTAACACAACTTTGAGCCCCATTAGGCCTACTATAAATAACTTTGACCCATTTCACGAAACCACAGCCAAACAAAATGCCTCAGACTTTATCTATACAGGGTGGGTATATTTCATTTTTAAAGGCCTTTCAAAATCACTCACGAAAAACATGCCAAGGAATATTTTTTTATCTGATATTCAATAATGTCCAGAGAAGCCGCCACATTTTCAACCCAATATATCTCCCTTTAAGAAACCCTGTTTGATCAATATGCATTATTTCTTAGCGTGTTTGTCTCGTTTGCAAGGACTTTGTGTCCTGATTTTGTAGTCTACATTTAAAAGTGATATGGTCGCCCAGTTTTTTAAAAAAGGCAACTGTATTTGGGAAGAAGTGTAAGAAACTCTCTCTTTGTGATACAGACAGTCACCTTTTGTGAAGGAGTAATTAAAGGAATTTTTAAACAGCGGGGATCTAATCCGATTCCAAAATACTCTGTAGAACTCACATGGTAGGTCCCCCCACCCCTCCCATCAGACTGTTGATTTACATAATTGGCCATGGGATCAAGGAAAAATTTGTTCATTTGATTACATACTTCGCAGAAGTAACCCATTTTTCACTATAATAATAATAAATTTTATAATTACCATTTATGTTATGGCCATTGTAAAAGGTTGACATTTTCAATAAAATGTAAACTACAATCTCAATTTTTTCTGAATATCATGGACCATAACCACAAGCACGGTATAAAGTCAGATCAAACCGTACGGTGCACTGAGAGGGGAACTAAGATCCATTTGCAGTAATAGAAACTAGATAAATACCTGTAAATCTTCCGGGGTGTTGCATTGTGGAAGTTGCACATTTAGCGTAAATTTGGGATCGTTCAATGCACAACATCACAGATGATAATTGTCGAATTCAACTACCTGTACGATAAGAAAGCCCGTTTTTTCAAAGGAGCACCGCAGGCGGTGAAGGTCATTAAAGTTTCGTTACTGAATTTAAGGTTGCGAAATATACGTTAGACCAATGGCGACATAACCGCTAAAATCGACTCACTTGGCCATATCAATTACATTTAACTACCACACACAGACTCTACACCTTTGGATATAACTAGAAAACGCTATTTTGAGCCCAACTTTTATCATTCAAAAAAAGATGTTGGATGAAGCAAATTTGAGAAAAAAGCACTTGAAATTTGAAATTTTAGGGATTTTAGTTTCAAATTTGCCGTTGCCTTCATCTTTTCCGTAAGCAGACCACAAGTAGTTGTTTGCATGGAAGAGTGAAAGTAAGCGTAGTGATGTTTTGTTACAGAGTGGACTAGTTATATTTAGCTCGTCACCCATTGCGAGCCCGGAACCGGTATTTGCGATTTTGTTATTTGACGCAGGCTGGGTAGGCGTGGCATGACTGATGATTTTGATGATCACGTATTGTGTATTGTAGTGATTGTAAACATGCATACTAGTTCAAAGTAGTACCATATACCCATGATACATGTGTTTCTGTCAAAAAGTCCTATCATGGCTCACACATCACTTATGGGGCTATCACACGAGCGGATCAATGTGGCCAGTGGCTGGATGGTGTATACATTACATAGGAGTATCGTGTTATTGCACACTGCACAGCCCACCGCGTATACTCTGTTCGGTCTTGAGTCATTGGGGTGACGTATACGTAATGACGGGACTCTGCATTCGCTCTAGATTTCGATTGGCTGCTTTATTCATGTGCGTGTTGCCATGGAAGGACAGCGCGTGCGTTTCTAGGGTCCAAAAATTAACCGCCCAGTGACGGATACCCTCAAACTTGAGATAGATAATATAGGGAGGTTGAGGATAGGAACCCGCTTCTATCGCCGTTTCTATTGCATCACACAGTGACACGCCTAATAAGCCGCGATTCCATTACCACTGACGTGCACGCACTTACGCGATAAATTTGATTTGTCGACAAAACATCATGTTGTAATGTATGGCATGAAAAGGTGCATCGTGCAGACAGTCACAACCGCACGTTCAACAAATAGGGATTTGAAGTTACCACAGACATTGATGCGGATCTGGTGCCCGTGTAGATAGCCCCACTGTATGTTTTCGATCTTACATTTCTTGTGAAATGAAATATGGTTGTCTGGAAATTAAGGTCAGTGTGTTTCTTCTCAGCCTGTAGCACACGAATTTGATGCAATCGGTTGCAGAATTGACGCCGTGAACGCGGGGCGTGCGCATACGATTGGAGTTTAGATCAGCAGGACTCGTCCGGACTCACTTGGCGCGAGTCCGAGTCACTCAAGACTTGGACTCATGCTCGGTGGACTCGGACTGGGTCCCATGGACTCGAACTTCAGGGCCCCGTGCCATGGACTCGGATTCGCCGCAGAACTCTCAGACCTGATGGGGACTGCGACTTCAATTGAAAAACACCAGATGGATTGACATTCAACAAAAACTACACACCAATCCATCTCCCAAATAATTGGCAATACGAGATAGTTGAATGATCACCATATAACCTGATGGGTACAGGCCTAATCTTCTAAAATATTATAAATCTGCTGACAAACTTATCTAAATCAGATGACCATGATATTAAATAGTCCAAATGCCACCATTCCTCCACTGATTTTGTGAATGCTCAAACTAGAAAGTCAAAGATAAATTGGAACTTGAATAGATGCGTGTATGTTATTGTTTAATACATCAATGCACGAGCAAGCATAAAGTAGGGCTGTTACAACGCCAGAGAATTTGCGGAAAAGCGTGTGAAGATCGTATTCGCGTGGAGTTTTTTAATAGCTGATTGAAGAGCCATGGGCTCTCTTTAGCAGCTTAAGTGATAATGGCTATGCGCCTAAACAAAATTGTTTGCCTGTCAAAAAGTGGTCAGCTGTTGACCGAATCGCTGAGATTAATGACCTTCACCCGGCCTGGAGCACCGCACGTAACGTAATACCCAGGGGGGGGGGAGGGGGCGGGGAGCGATAGCGTCGTTTTTACCGAAAATGATTAATCTTATTAAAAGAACGCCTATTATGGAGCGAGGAGTTCTCTGTAAGATGTTACTTTTCTAGCTTAATAAATAACAAAAAGAGTTTTAAATGTGATTCGGTTAACCAAATTGAGGTTATAAAAACTGATATAAAATTGTGGATTTTGCATAAAATCTTTTGGATTGTAATCATTGTCAATGTTTTAGAATGGGGTGAATGAATTTTAATATTGTTAGTTTATTGCGGGCATGTCTTAAGACGACTCAAAGAATTTTAAAACTCGAAAATTATGATTAAAAGAACACGAGGACAGAACGTTTGTTTGATAGTGGCAAGGGTGTCTCGTTGTAGCCAGGGGCCAAGGGGGGGATTTCAGATTTTAAAGAATTGGACCTTTCCCCAAACTTGTTTGCAAACAAAAGATGCTCCGTATTTCATTGTGAGATAGAGCTCTAAATACAGATTTCCCGAGAAAAAATGGACAGAGTTCGCTGTCTTGACAGCTACATTTAAGTAACTGTCTGTATAAACTAGGTCGTATAGTGTACTTTTTAAAAGTACATGGAAAGGTATCAAGGCCTAAACTTTTAAAGCTTGAAAAACTCACAACAACAACGCATAACCAATACATTTTTGTTGGTTTATCCCTTGCACCGTTGCAGTTAAGTGTTAACTAAAAACCTTCAGAAATATTAGCATACAGCAGTTAAATGGTTAAATAAAAAATATTAATGTGAGTGAAACATCGAAAGTCGGGCGAACAACGATGTCGGAAACAAGTTTGTTGTAGTTTAAAGGCTTGATAAATTGAAAATCTTTCAACATCTATGTTGTTTTATTAAGTGGAAAAGATATGGACCCTCTTTCCTAACTTTATTGTTCTCTATTTACTATTTATTCCTTAAATATACCGAAAATCGGGAGATTTGCTAGCAAAACAGGGAGTCTCAAGCAGAAACGGGAGGGAGGAGAGTGGCATCTCGACTTACACACATAATTATAGTGCCCGAACAGTGTTTCCAAAAATGAAGGAACCCCCCCCCCCCCCATGCTCAAAAATGGTTCACAGCTCTTAAAATGCATTTTTCTTCAGACTTATTTGCCGCACACATATCTATTGCTCCAGGACTCTTTTTTCCTTGGGAGTCAAAGTATATTTTCTTGTATAACTGGCAAGCGGAAACTCTGCCGTGCACGTTTGCCACCTCTCAGAAATAAACTATAGTTTTATGCCACAGAAAACCAAACCAACAATTTAGTAGAAATACACTACACATGGGTCCGGTTTTTTATTCTTGTGATAACCTTAACATGTGTTTTTTTTTTATGAGAAATCATCATACATGCGTTCAATTTTGAAATGACTCAAAAACAATGCTAAAATGACAAAATTTTAAAAAATGGGTAACAAATTACACTGCCACAAAATTTTGAAACCACTCAATTATTTTTCTGACACTGAAATTTTAACATTAAAAAAAAAAAAAAATTGAGGCAGGCCCACGTATTTTATGGAAATATTATCTTATGATCTTCGGTAATATTTTAACGTATTACAAGACTCTCGCTTCCTGTTTGTACATCTAAACAAACACATAGGACAATCGATGAGAGTTAATGAGATAATAGGTTGGGGCTCCGACCAGAACCCACCCTACCCATGATGGTCAGGGGAAAAATAAACTTAAAACAACCGGGAACCACAAGACTATTGTACTTATACAATAAAATTTATAAACAGATAAATATAAAACAGCCATATTCTTCTATATGTACTTAATTTGGATCTGGATTGGACAATAACTAAATTAGTTACAAAGTACGTGCAAGCGGCGGTTACGAAATGGCATTTTGACCCAAAAATACAATGATCATTTTCCGCCCATCAAAAATTTGAAAGCTCTATTTTATTGCGATTTAATTGCATGTATTGTTGTCTTAGGCAAACAAAAAGAAAAAAGAAAAAAAAAAGTTTGTTTCCCCAGTTATGCCGCTAGGCCATTTGGATTTTGGAGCCATTTTACCGTGTTTTTTATTTGATTTTACTGAGACAATTTGCACTTTTGGACTTAAGTGCAAGATAGAAAACTTTCATAAAAAATTGTAAATGATCCCAAATCGATAATTCTTTTATAAAACTCATAAACGGACAGTAAAATATGATTGCAAACTGTTTGACTTGTCATTTGATGATTTGGGATTCTGTGGAAAATCCTTTAAAAAAATCAAAAGCGCATTTAGATTTTTGGAATACTGGAAACAAACGTGATTTTGTTGCCTTAGACCCTCATAATTGGTGTATGTAAGCTAAAAAAAAATTATCTGCCCTCTCTAACCTTGGTTCAATGCACCCTGTACATTAGAAAAGAATAAAACAAGAAGAGCTAAAAAAATGGTGCGACATCAATGTAGATTGCAATAGCTTAGCCCATCGTGATAAAACAAAATATCAACGGGGTTAGCAGAACAACTTAAGCCTAAACTGTTTTTTTTTTAACGCGCTCGTATAACCGAAAAAGTTCACATTACATATATCACTTTATAAACAGCAATTGCCTAGCTTATTGTTTTGTCTTAAAATTAATATTTTCATAAAATAGGTAATTTTTATATGTGAGTACATTATAATGATTATTTTTTACCTGTAAAATGTGTCAAAAACTATATAAAAAAAATAATGCTCATTGCGTACTAATAGATAGAAGATTTGTGATACATAATACTTTTGCAATCATAAAAATAATTTAATCATGGGAGTAGATTAAAATATGACTTAAACTGTTTTCTACTTTTCTGCAAAAAATCTATTTTTTTCTAATTGACCCGTTGGCACTAAATTAAGCTTTTTTGTAATTTGCAGTCAGCGTTGACCTTTGAAATTATAAGAAGTCTCAAAACCAAATAAATCCATTTGAGTTTGAAAGTAAAGCAGATAGTAGGCCAATTTACGTAGATTTGTTTGACGCGCAGCAGTATCCATGTTGCCAGATTTGTTCTTGATTGGGGGGAGTTATGTAGCTGGTGTCCCACCCCCCCAGCGTATAGCGTACCCTAATATTTTATCCTACTCATTTCTTCTATTGATAGTATAGTGAGTATAGCTATAAATTTAGTCTAATAATAACCGAAAGGTAGAAGCGTCCAAAAGAGGTTGAATGTCCGAGGGTCGAATCGTCTTTGATCTTGAGGACCGAATTGGCTTGGCCGAATTGGCCTTTGGGTTGAATCGTTGGGTACTGTTATGAATACAAGGCTCGTGATGGGCTGGAAGCCGATGGGGCTTTTTTTTATTGCATATTGGAAATATCGAATTACCGGCGTGGATTTTTAACGGTTTATGGAAGAGATTTCGTACAGTTTTTCTTTATATGTGCAACTTTTGAAATTGTCAAACCCGATGATAATGTTTTTTTATTTTTTACTATTATTGGTGTCAACAAATTTTGTAGTCCTCGGAATGCAACCTAAAACAACGTTTTTTCGTGCTGTGTGATGGGTCCATCAGTGATCAAGGGACATACACTTAACTACATTGACTCAAGCAAAAATGGGATTATTGACACGTAAATCCACCTGCTATTCATCGGACAAAGGATTTCAGATTCCAATTTGTTTAGTTGGAACTGCAGAGAATTTGTTACTGTCCACGAAGTTGAATAGATTGTCAGGGTTATAGATGGTTATCCCTGCCCAGTTTTGGGTAGACGTTTTACATAGAAGTCTCAAGTACGCAAATGAGTAATTGCCTGTGATTGCCGTATTGCAATGTATTCAATGAGTGTGCAGTAGCACAATTTTTCAAAAATTATACAGGTCAAAAAATATCAAAAAAAAACAGTTAAAATGCTCCAGTTGATGAGGACTTTATTTTTAAAGCGAATCAGTAAATTGAATGTAACTAAGAGCACCGGTCTCGATGGAATCCATCTAAATTATCCAGAGATGGGGGTGCAGGAATTCTCAAAAGCCCCGATACATATATGGGATGATTTATCGATATCTAGTGGTCTGTACCTAGCACCGTTTAAGATGGCAACAAAGTTACTCCTTTACATAAAAAAAACGCGTGCTGAAGGGGGAATTATAGACACATCAGCATTTTATGTATCTCATGTCTACAATTCTAGAAAAATCAGTTAACGTTCAGCTTTGAAAATACTGATGGATAATATTAATTTGATCTACGAGTTTCAATCCGGTTTCAGAAGTTCCTTCTCTACTGACTCATGCCTCATCCATTTAAAGTCGGATCAGAGAGAGATTTCGAAATATTATTTTTTTGTGTATTAGTCAACTAGAAAATAAAGATAGTAACTAAAATGGCACAATTCCGAAAATTGAGATGAACCGGATCTTTTGTTTGATGAGGAAAAATGTATGTGATTATTCCGTCCCATAGGAACTGTGTATAACAAATTTCCGGCTCCGGAATTTTATAACAAAGTTGTGATTGTACTATATGAAGGAATTAGATTATTACAGATTAGCAATTTCACACAGTGATTCAGTATAGGGACAATCATTATAGTACATGCAAAAACACGCTTTTTTGGAGAAAATGAGGGAGCCTCCTCAGGAAATCCTGAGTCGGCCTTTAATGATCATATCAAAATTAAACTTCCCACAAGGCTTATTTACTGGGATGATCATGCTTGATCTCCAAAAAGCATTTGAGTACTGTCCAATCCATACAATTCTTTGTGTCAACTAAAAGTAAGGGGGCTGAGTCAGTGGAGTGGTTCAAATCATCTCACTAATCGAACAAATGTCAAAGTCAATGGCATTCAATTCCAACACACGACATAGACTTTGGTGTGCCCCAGGGCAGGGTAGGGCCCTTTAATGTTTTTGTGATTACATCACACGATTATGTCAATCGTGTTGCTCAACGATAAGGATTGATTGCAAATTTTTACTTATGCTGAGATAGCGCAATCCTATTTCCCATCGTGATTCACAGTTTATCGCAGGTAAGCTTGGGAAGGTTTTGGATTCATGTCAAAAATTGGCTTGTCGACAAAAAGTTGTCACTCCATATGGGAAAAACGATGATGTATTATTTTGGTACTAAAAACAAACTTAGACTGGTGAAGATTTCCATATTATATCCAATGGACCATGTCATTCATCACAGGCTTCTGTAAAAATATGATCTCGGTTTAAATATTGGTCCATATGTCTCAGGTGAAGCAATTGCAAAACGTGTTTATTCAAAAACCATTCACTACAAAGTCCAATTTACAACAAGCTAAATATCTTAGCGAGCAAAGTCGAAAAACCATTTGTTCAGCCAGAGGCCGTCGCTATACATTTTGTCATGGGGGGGGGGGGGGGGGGGTGTGGGGGTGTAAACTTAAGAAATGTTATCGCTGCGGTACGAGGTCCTTGGAAGCGTAGTTAGCGACAAAAAATAAAACCATACAACTAACGGCCGCACGGTTGGGCCACTTAAGGGCCGTTAAGTAGATTTTCTACAGACCATATTTTTTGATCGTTTGAACTGCACACCGCAAGTGCCTTGACACCGGCGCCAACCGAAAGCCCTGGTGGGGTACAGGGCATCGCTTTAGAGCCCTAGTGGGGGTGCAGGGGCAGAGCCCCTGCCCGGGGTCCAGGGGGCGGAGCCCCCCGGAAGCTCTTCTTGGATTTAAGCTATTTTCAGAACCTTCAAAATGACCACTGTTTAAGGGGTAAATACAACCAATTCAAAGTAAAGACCGAGTAAAGACTGGTTTCTAACTTTTCTCACGAGACGGGCAGTATACCTGTATAAGCTTGTACTGCAAAAGAATTTCATATAGCGAGGCGCCAATGTCTTTAATGGGTGTTGTGCAGTAGCAGAATCCCTTCGGGGGTCCAGGGGGCATAGCCCCCGGAAGCTCTTGGATTCAGCTATTCAAAACCTTCAAGATTACCACTTTTTGAGGGTAAATGGTACCAATTCAACGAAGAAGAGACTGTTTTCTAACTTGCTCACTGAGACATTGATCTCTGGGCAGTATAAGCTTGTACGCCGCCGAAGGGGAACTATACACATTATAGCCTAGCGCCAATGTCTTTAAACGGTTGCGGGCATGAGCAGAGCCCTGCCGGAGTCCCAGGGGTGGAGCCCCTGAAGCTCTTGGATTTTAGCTAGTAAGAATGTATTTTGAAGGTTAAGTATATAATTAATTCAATGACGCCAGTAACCTATAATTTTTGGTGCTGCGGCTAGGAATCTATCCCTACCAATTTTTTTACCACTGGTCAGCTCCCCTGACTGAAAATTCCCCTTATACTGGTATACCAAACTTGGGGAATGGACCATGGCTCCCCTCGTGTTTTCTCAATTTATTTTACCATTTTGGAATCACAAAATTACTGTTGGCACATTACAATTCATGATTATACCGTTGGTTAGGCTTGGAACAAAACTAATTGGCTTTGAGGGGAAGCCAAATATTTTGTGATATTTGGATTATTTAAGTCTGGTTTCCAACTCATGCGGTCTGATTGTCGTTCTCCCTTTTGTTTCATTCTTACTTCCCCTTCTCTCTTCTCTTTCCCTCTTTTTCTTTTCCTTTTTTTCCCCTCTTATCTCTTTTCCTATCTCTCTCCTCTCTCTCTTTTCACTCTTCCCTTTTTCTTTCTTCTCTTTTTGAGGATCGCTGGTGGTGTTTCCACCCCCCCACACCCCCCATGGCGACGGGCGGTGTTCAGCTCTCCTGCAATGTCACTTTGATTATTGTCATCAGCATGTATTGTGGGCTTACGCATGAACTGAATCAAAACTCCGGTGTGTTCAGAATAAAATTGTCATGTTCCTCAAAAACTGGGAGCCTCGGGCCCACCTTGGTACATAAGAACTCTCAAGTGTAGGTTATTTAAATGTTGAAAATCGGGTGGTATTTTTGATATTTATCATTTTTTCAAAATAACAACAACTCTAATGCCCTTATGATGAGCATGTTACAAAATTTCCAATTCCCACAGCTACAATACCAGAAGCAGCCATAATTTTTTCTTCCTATAGTGAAAGGCAAAGGCTCGTCCACCTTTTATTATAATGCCATTAAAATTGAACATCCTCTACCTGATAGCAATCAAAACACAATAAAGTATTCTATTTTTAAAACCTGAGTCAAAATATCTCACGCCAGGCCCTGCTGATGAGGCAAATCAATTTGTGATTTAAATGAATTTATTGGCGTAGATCTGTGCATGTATGTTGAGGTGTCCTAGGTGGGTCGTGCCGGATGTTTTTCGTGGTCGCTGGGGTGTTCCTTGCGGGGAGGTCCGTCTTTTTTGATGATATTTTCATTGTTTGTGTGCCGATAGATTATGCCAATAAATTCCTACTGTCAATACTTTTTTTTCAACACTTCCCATCCAGTTTAAGTTTTATCAGAACTCCTTCTGCAAGTGTCCCATGTACTTTTAACTATAATTAT
>JAMKCH010038351.1:0-12315 GCA_023653785.1 Ophioderma brevispina | reverse complement strand
TTTCTGCCATTGAGAATGGAATTTGCTAATTTTTTTTCTTTTGACACTCATTGCCAAAAAAAAAAAAAAAAAAAAAGAAACCTATAAAGCACCTAGTGGTGATTGTCTAGCAAAATCCAGGCTGAAGATCATGTTTGTTTTTTGTTTTTCCAAAATAGCAGAAAAGCCCCAGAGAACTTCATGTACAAATTCAATCTACGGGAACCACCCCAAAAATTTATCTTGAGTGCAAAAGCTTGCCTGATTCATTTTCAGAAAGCCAAAATGGCCATAGAATGCGTTGACTACAAAAGAATTTGTAAAAAAGTTCATACTTGCCCCCCCTAGTATAGAACTTTACCATTGTTTTGTAAATTTTGTTTATAGCAGTAATTCCAAATATATTATTATTATCAAAGACCTATACCAAGTTTATTAAAGCCACAAAGATCACTGCCAGTCAAACATGGTGGGTGCCATGAGGAAATCGACTCCAGTGTGTTTTCTTGCGTTTTAAACACCATAATCCGCGGTCTACTGAATAACTCTATTAATCATTCTGTTTCCACATAGGGGGCTGATGTGGGCTTAATCATTTCGGGTATGGCTATGTAAATAAAAAGCTTTATAATCATGTGCAAAATATAAATTTGTAAAAAAACTGAGGGTGCTTATTTTCCAATTGCTCCATGTCCCTTTAATACTGTTACAACAACATGAACATCTAACTTAACCATAATGCACTGTCTTTAAATCATGCTATAACAAATTCAGGACTTGTGTAGTAAAGAGTACAAGAGCCTGACTACAAACATTGAGAGTGACACAACAGAAGATGCCATTTGGAGTGTCAAATCAGTCAATTTCACAATGGTCTTTGCAATGCCGAGATTTTTTCTGGAAATTTGGTAAAATTTATTTCTTTCTCTCACTCATTATCAGCCCATCTGTTTTTATTAGGCCCAAAAGAGTTGTTACCATTTGGGCTGATTGTGCATTTAGATTTGGAGCCATTTTAACTGCATTTCAGGTTTTTTTTTTTTTTTAAAAAACAGGAAAATTTGATTTTTTTTTTTTAAGACAAAAAGAAGTGATTCAAATCAGAGGTAGATTTTTTTTAAAACAAATATGCGACTCCCAAATCAGAGTAGAAGATTTGTTTATAACAATAATTTTAACAGTAAAATGTGGTTTTGCAACTGGTTTTAAAATTACCATTTGGCCTTATTTAGGACATTTCTGAGAATTCCTTTTCAAAAAAATTTAAAACAAGGCTAACTTGTATTTACGCGATGCGTAAAATTTGTCCCCGCCGAATGGTCCGTATCACTAACATGCGATAAATATGCAACTACAAACCCCCCACCACCCTCCCCAAAACCCAGCAACACCCCATCTCATCCCCAACACCCCCTGCCTTGCCAACCCCACCACCCCTCCCCACACCCCGAAACATCCACCGCCTCAACACCACGGTCACACCGCCACCCCCCTCCCCAACATCCAACAACTCCAATCACCCTACCCCCTGCCCCCACAACTCTGCAACAATACGCACCCCCACCCCTCCCCACATCCCAACGCCCCCGCCAATCCCTAACCCCCTGCCCCAACCACCTAACCCCTCCCCAACACGCCCACCCCCCTATGGCATGTAGTCTAATGTAGCGAAGTAATTTTGCCTATTCCGATGTACCGTTTCAGAGATACAGCAATTAACCATATTTAATTAGCTCATTTGCATCACCTAAGCCGCTGGCCGCATATATCACAACTTTCAAATTGCAATAAAGATGTGTCCCATGATGAAACGCTTTCATGCAGCGCAGTAATTTGAGTCTCCATGTACAGGGTCAAAATATAGTCAATTCCGCCGTTTTTGCATATTAATTAGCTCATTTGCATCACAATCCATTCGCCAAAAATATGCCCCACTGTAATCGGGTCGAAAACTCTTCAGCTTACTTCCTTCCACCAATTACATCATTATAATCCTACGGAACTCCCGAAACTGTAACATGCATTGCAGGAACTTTTCATAAATTTGCAATTATGATACTTAATTAGCATATTTTCGGCCCAAATCTAATCAGGCTCAAACCTCACCCACCGCTTCTTTTCCACCAGTTACATAATTGTGGCCCTTATACGGACCTCCAGATAACTCGTACACAACAGGGTAACATTTTTATCACAAACGGACGGACGAACTGACGCTGCTCATTTTATAGTCCCCGTTCCGAACTCGTTCTGGCTGGGACAAAAATGCACTGTGCTTTAGGTTTTTTGGGCTACCTCCTGAACAAACTTTTTTTTTGCTTATACATATGGAAAAGCACTGTTCTGTAAGTAAGCCTTGTTGAAATGGCTGCAATATATTGCATCATCAAACACATGTGCATATCCCAATCAGAAGTCAAATTGTACTACTGTACAATAATTTGGAACAATATTGACCGAGACTGGACACTCTCCACATAATAATAATATTTGCTATTTCCAACTTATATTCCTGCCCAAAGTCATGTTGAAAAATACATCCTACCACAGTACATAAAACAATGGCAAAGATCAAAGGTGCATTCAAGAGATTTTCTTTTAATTTTGCAAGTTTCATAGCTCTACTGTATCGAACACAATAATTAAATTGTAATCATTTTATTAGGCATTGGCGTAACCGGGGAGGAGCCCTGCTCAGAACCCTTTCCCCCCACCATGAACTAACCTTTTGTACAGTTCATGAAGAAGGACCCAATTGCCTCAGAAATCCTCAGCACCCCTTCTGAGCCCCCCCCCCCCCCCCCCCATTTTGCAAAGGTCTGGTTACCCAAAGGTCTGGTAACGGCAAATAGTGTTATTCAATGCAGACCTTTTATTGAAGTAGGATTATTGTTGTTAAAAAAATTAAGTGGACCACTATACAACATTCTTAGCTACAATAGCGTGTGTAAAGAGTTATGTGAACCAGTTCATTGAGTTGGTGTTGGATAAACACCAATGTTTAACTCTACTTTTGCGCCACTGCTTTTTTGTCCGATTCGGATCCGCCACTGCAGCCCTATATCTAAGTCCATGGATATGAGACTTACTCATTTGATCAAATGATGTCCTGACTAAAAGTATCTAACATGTTTTCAGGATAATCTCCAAATGCACCTTTAAAATCTTAACATGTCAATAATCCACATAAACCTAGTAACAAAGACAACCACAAACCCTTTTCTGGTGTCTTAGTGCCTCAAAAATAACATTTTCCCTCATACTACACACTTGGTGCAAATTACCTATCTACAGTTTAAATAAAATAGTAATTCAAAACCATTTACACTGGGGAGCATCAATTGTCCATACATGGTGTTTTAAAATGTGTCATGATTTAGTCTATATATTACAGTTTTTCATCAAGATCATCACCAGAGACCCATATTTACATGATATATAAGACATGTGTAAATATTATTGTGTATTTACTCTTTTGGTTTTCCATTTGTCAAAACAACCAGTATTTACAATAGTAAACAAGCATAGGGTTAGTTTTACTACTAACCGACACCTTGTGTTAAGAGGTTTCTTGAGTGAAAAAATTCCATATCTTCATTTTCATACAACTATTATGGTATATGTGATCAGTTAAATAAGCCATTTTGTCACTGATGTTGGTTTTGAGATAGAAGCCAATTAAACATTTGATTTTCTTGTGGATTTCGTGTCTAGAGCAACATCAAAATTTACTATATCTCAGGAACCGTAAGTTCCCAATTGTGGTGTGATTCTTTGTATTCATTGTCGAGCAAAACATCAAATTACCATTATCTCTGGAACCGTAAGTTCAATTGTGGTGGGATTTTCGCAAAATGAAGGCTATGAAAAATGAAACATGATATAATAGTTTGGTTTTCCAAACAACTGACTCATTTGCAAGATTTACATCCGTTTATTCCCCAAGTCACAGCGTGCTGAAATATATAAATCAAAGTAAAAAAATTAAATGGGAGCTGATTTTCATTAGCCAAAACTTTTACTGGAACGTTCACAATCGCCTCATTTAAACACTAATACAAAAAAAGTAAAGCTTGTAATTATTTTGGTAACAATGATCATAAAAGGGAATCATCCTTTTCCTCCACTTTGGTAATACATGCATTCTTTTTACCTGCATACCATGACCAACCCAACAGGCAGACATTTCTTACCTAGGTTCAAAAAAGAATCAAGTTAATTATAAATTACTGTTAATACAGAGAAACATGGCACTCTCTAGGTACATAATTTCAAACACCAAGTTCAATTAACAAGGCGCCCTCGGATTTACGCGATGAGTATAAAATATGTCCCAGCCAAAAATTTGCGATCACCAAAATCTATAACCTCGGGTCACCCTTCCCGGAACCCTGGACCGCTCCCGTACGAGTATCACTGAATGTATCAAGTATGTGCATGCAGTGACCTGAAAGGGGGTTAACATTTTATCACAGACGAACACAGACAAACACACAGACGCTGCCATTTTATATTCACTGTTCAGATCTGCGTCGCAGGGACAATAAAAACGTTTAAAGTATGTCGTAACCCTGGTCTACCAAGGGGGGGGGGGGGGGTGGTTACCACCCCCAGTGAACCTTGTTCCGGTGGCTAAAATGCCACAAACTTTCTCAAAAAGCTCTAGGTAATCTCTTCTCATCCGTTTCGGTCATTTTAGCAAAAAAAATGTGAAAGGTAGCACCTTCACTGGGGTGTGAGAGCGTGGCTAGCGGTTAGGGTGCTTGCCTCATGGCGCAAATTTACCATCAAAATTCCCGGGTTCGAATCCAGGGTGGGGTGTGGCACTTGCTGGATTTATTAGGGTACTACCATTCTGGATTTGATCTGCTATACAGTATTGATTAAATACAGAATTACCGCTCTCTCCTCCATGGTTCACGTGGAACTGGGCAAATGAAAAATGAAAGCATCCCGTCCTTCGGAGGGACGTTAAGCCGTCGGTCCAGTGTACAACTGTAGATGTACCATCGCAGTCAGTGTCGAATAAGAGTAGGTGTAAACCTGACTGTTCCAATCCGCCCCGGCCTCAAATGAGGGCCATTTAGGAGGTCCGTATTCATAGGATACACGCGGCACCTTGGATAAGCCCCACTAGACCTGAATAAATCCTACACCACCACAAAGCCATTACCAATGACTTTGTGGATACGAGGCAAACAAAACAACTGGGGTTAGGGTATGCCGTCAGAGGCGTGGGGGGGGGGGTGGTTGCCACCCCCAAGGATCTTTTATGGTGCATTTTTGAAAAATATTATGCACAGTATGGCTATAAAAATCTCTGGTATTGTAAAACTAGCCAATTCATCATTAGACTGAAAAACCGCATGAAAATCCAATAATTCTATGTTTCTTTAGCGCAAATTGGATTTTCGCCTATTTTTGTGGGGGGGGAAAATGCCAATTTTGCCAAACCTAGCGGACTTTGATGGACGCAATTGTGACACCATAATAGGTATATGTTTGTACTTATTTTTGGTATCATGGAAGGGGAGGGACCTAGCTATCCATGGTATCAAAATTCATAAGCATTGGGTGCTTTGTAACAAATATCGAGGGATGGTGTAACCACCTCCCCCCCCCTCCCCCCCGGTAAACCGTGTTGTTGGTGTACAAACAAGGCTTGGTTAAGACGAGGGTTAAATAACAATATCCTTAAATCCAATATTATTTTTGTAACATATATAAACATTTTTTAACCCTGTCTGTTTTTAGGCTTAAATTTTGAAGTTTCTGCAACAGTACTACATTTAATTTCTGACATTTAAATTTCATTAATGTTACTATTTACATTTCATTAGGGATTTGTTACCGAGCTCAATGGGATTTGGATATCACATTATCAAGCAACAAAGAACCAAATGCAGACTTTCTCTCAATCAGTACGTCCTAAAAAGCACTGGGCATGTCATCATTACAAGTGTTAAAGAACACCTGCATCTGAACAATCTCTGACTAATTTACAAGTACATGTATGGCCTCTTAATTGTAGAATTTACCTGCACATCACCATATAGTAGTAATCAACCATTACTATGCCAAAACATAAGTCTTCAGTATTACACATTGTTATAATATTGGCTTATATCAGTACTTACTAGCTTGTAATGTAAAGAAGCTAATATCCATAAACACATGCAAATACTAAGTAAAGAAAATAGCTTTGAATTTAATATATGATTATATATTAGCTGTAATCTTGTACATCTGTCTTTATACATGTTTATGTTTGCAAACAAAATTGCAAATGTATAACAAATCTGTCGTGCAGAATACAGAGTTAGTGGTCAGAGTTAGGATATGCAGTTAGGAGATACAACTTTCAGACCAAGCAAGGCCTCTATTAACCTACCTATACTTTGTCCACGCTTGTCTGAAGTATGAAGTGACGATTCGCGCATATACTCAGTGCCGCCTTTCAGTTGCAGAGCACTTGTGCTTTGCCTACGTGCGTGCTGAAAGTCCGTACAATGTATACACCCTCATCGCTACTTCGTACTTCGAGTTGGAAAGAGCATAGTTCCATTTCCAGCCAATTAAGTACTACCTGTAGGCCAAACTAGGACACGTATTGGAGCTCTGTCGAAGCAAAAGTTAGCAGCACACACATACATACAAACATATCCCACATTTTGACTCGACTTCATCAGTTATGGGAAGATGATATACAACAATTAAAATAGGAAAAGAAATATCATTTGTGCTATACAGATTATGTGAAAAGTTAAAGTATACTGTGCTTGGACATTTCTTCACATAAGAATTTGTGGGAGTCTAACTTTAGACCTGGGTTTGAACCAGGGTTAGTCCTACATGAGTGGACCTTTTTTCCTGTTCAAAATACTGTGAAAGATAAGTGTAAGCAAGAAAATTCCTCATAGATAGACCACTCTGGCCTATCCCTGAGGAATTTCTCACCCATTACAGCACTTTTTAAAGTATGTTGGAAGGAAAAAAAGGTCCACTCATATAGGACTAACCCTGGTTTAAACACAGGTCTAAAGTTAGACTCTCTTTCAGAATACCAGCCATGTATCCAAATCTACTAATAAGTTTGTGCCTGATATATAACAGGCTATTCCACTTAAAATCCAACTCCCCCCTGTGGAAAACTTCCAAAGATGGGATGTGTGTTCAAACGACGAAGTTACACAATGGGCTATTCCATTTGAAATGTTTACTCCCCATGGAAGACCTTAACAGGGTTATTCCTATGGCGGGGATAGGGATGTTAAATTGTAAGTTAGTTATCCTATGGGCCTTTCCATTTGAAATATTTACTCCCCATGGAAGACTTAATCAGGGTCTTCCAATGGAGGGAGGGTGGATTCTAAATGCAGTTTCCTCATGGGTTCTTCCATTTGAAATATTTAATACCCCAGGAAGACTAATCAGGGTCTTCTATGAAGGGAGGGTTAGATTCTAAATGTAGTTATCTAGGCTCTTCCATTTCAAATCCATACTCCCCATTTTGTAGAAAACATTCACTGAATTTCCCAAGGGAGTACGATAGCCCAATGTGTACATTCAGTCATGTCATCATGTCAGGTATTGCAATAAGCACAAAATTTGAACCATTTCCAGGCTTTACTGTAGTTCTAAATAATCTGCATGGTGTGGAATGGGACCGATGGCCCAAGTATGGTCATTAAGGAAGGCGATGTTATGCCCTAGCTTCTTCAGCAGTATGGAATAGGATTATCTCCAACTGAAGCATTGTTTGCAAGATAACAGTTGCATGCAAGCAGTGAACTTGTTGGATGAGTTACACTGGATGATTTCGAGATAAATAAGGTTACACAGTCTCCTCCTTAAATGCTTAAAAGGAATTAAAGAATCATGAATGAGTTTAAGGAACATGCCAAACAAAAACATATTTCCAGGAGGGTAGATTTTCGTCACTGTGTGCGAGAATCAGTCTTGATTCCCAAAAAACAATTTGCGGGGATCATTATAATTCGCTCTGTGTGAGTTTTCTAAGTGTACGAGATAGAATCATTGATTCACGCAAATCAGTTTACTAGACTCTTGAGAGAATCGATTTCACAAAATTTAGCCCTGATTTCTGTGGTTGTACTCAGGAATAAGCATTTTTTTTGAAAAAATCTCACAGATAGGGCATTCAAATACTCATTGTTAAATTTGGTAGGAAAATTCTATTTTGTATCTATCTTTTTATTATATTAGAGGACACATGTGGTTAGTGGATAAGCCCCCGGCCTGCATGTAAGATTGTGGTTCAAGCCCCACTGATGGCCAAGGGGTTTCACCCTGAAGTAGGCGCTATAACTGCATTACTCATCTCTACCCAAGGTGTATAAGGGGTTGGCATTATTCAATGTTTGGAAGGTGACAGGACTCACTGTAGAAGAGTGTGGCATTCCACTAGCAACATTATATGGTGGAGTCTGGCCAATCGCTTCGAAGAGAGAGGGTACTCAATTCTGTGATACACAGGTCCGTCCCCTTGACATTTACCTTAGGCAGGATCAAGCGGGGGGGGGACCAAAATTACTTGCAGGTTTTTTCTGACCCAATGATGTCATGTTATGGAATAGCTCAATGTAACAACAGAAACGGTGAGCTCTCTTTATTTTATCAACACATTACACTCCAACCTTTTTTTCAAGAACTTTGCTGCCAAAATATTGAACAGGACCACAACAAAGACCTCAATGTTTGTGTGTACTCATGGGCAAAAAAAGGATTGTCTGCTTGCACAAATTCGACCACCCAAAAATGTTTGAAATTGTCAAAAATGTCCCCATATGTAAGAAAGAATTACCGACTCTAATATGTGAAATTCCAGGCAATTGGAAACAAAAACAGTTGTTTTTCCCTAATACTGTATGAAAGATACTGATTTTTATATGTGATATTTCAGGAAATTGCAAAAAAAATAGTTTTCCCACTTAATGTTTGAAAGAATATGACCCAATTATGTAAATTTTTATTGCCGAAATATGCAAATGCAGCTCATAATATTCAGAAACTGTCCCAAGTATACAGCACATGACCTCATCATGTTCTATCACCAACTATCCCTGGAAAAAGTGGGGAATTGGGAATGTCATTCCCGGGGAAATTTGCTATTTGAGGGAAAATTTTTTACCTTAAAATAAAGAAATACATAAGAATTAAAGGGAAATTTTGAAATCTTGGAGGAAATTTTGCTATCTTGGAGGAAAATTTTGATCATATTCCCGGGAAATTTTGCATTTTTTACAGCCCTGCTCGGAAACTTCTAAGTTAGAAGTTTGGTTCTATTCGGTTTAGTCCAGTAGAGTGGATTAATGAATTTTCTAGGGATAAATCCATCCATATAGACATCCAGGAATCCATCTCACATGATCATATAGGCCCTATACAAACATGTGGGGGCCCAAAACACTCAATCCCTCTTAATTCCTAATTATAATTTAAGGCATGTATATGTACCTACATCAGCATGGAATGACCCCATGGTCTAAACCCCTTCACCGCCCACTGAATCACAGCTGGCTTCCCCGAAGATTCTGCGGTGAACATTTGAAAGCAATCGCTTGCTAGCGGAGTTCATTTCGAAAAGAGACCCAAACCCATATGGGTTACAATTTAAGCGAAAAAATAGCCTGGATTTGCGATGCAAAGTGCCAAGCTTCCGTGCCGTCTCGGCATAGATAGTCGTTTTTCGCGGCTATATAATCAGTTTCACTCCACTGTACTAAAACAATGGGAGCTCTGGTCAGAAGTGGCACAGTTGCGATAGAGAGGTAAAAAAACAAATCTACTGATAAAAACCTCTCTCAAATGGGGTCATGGACCAAACAAAACAATTTCTAATGGGCTTATCCACATTCAATGCACAAATGTAACAAAAGAAGTCCACAGTTCACATCTGCTCTGACATGCAGACAAGTATTAGCTGTTGGGGCTACTCCCAGCTGCTCTGAGTCGGGAATTCTTGGTCTCTCCTTTTGCGTACATATACAGGTTCCTCTTTCCCTTGATGACTTACTCGTCAATCACACTTCTGCAATATCTGGCTGGCTTGGTCCCTCAAACATGGCGTCAAGTAGGAAAGTCTCCTGCATTGGATAAGAGACGGGAAGATTGTTAGCAAATGAGCTGGGATATGCATGTGGATCCCTTCTTTGAGAGCAAAGACGTTAGTCTACCTGTATTTGCCATTATAAACCATATTTATTTGTAGACCCAAAGGTAATTTACCATCATTGCCAGGTCTATTACATCATGCATCGTGTCTGGAAACACAATCAAAATCATCGCAACACAAGACCTATGGCAAAAAAAGTCAAATCCAAAAGGTAGCCTGCGCAAAAGTAGGGAAGTAGGGAATCCATTCCCAGGAAATTTTGCTGCTTGGGGAAAATTTGTGTACTTTAAATAAATAAATACTAAGATTGAGGCAAAATTTTGCAATCTAGGAGGGAAAAATTTTCCAATTTGGAGGGAAATTTGGATTGTGTTTGCAGGAAATTTTGCATTTTTTTCAGCCCGGCAAAATTTGTGTGATACAGTAACTAGAGAGGAGTAACAACTTGAGGCCAAATAAGCCATAATTTTTACATTCACATTTTGTTTCATCTTTTTAAGTTGCAACCAAGTTGCCACTTTTTGCAATATATCTCTGACAACTTAAATTGTCCTCAATTCCCAATTTCAGAATATATGGCACGAAATTTTTGTGAATAAAAATGTTGAAAAGATAAAAAGGTAAGAAAAGTATTAAAACGATAAAAACAAGTGGGAATAGTACTAGCACCATACCACACAACTGTCCAATTTGTTCCGACCCTTGCAATGAGATTAAATTGTGGTGTCTTAAAGGGGCATTTCGTGATCCACACGGACTTAAAAAAGTGGAGAACTTTTCAAAATTTATAAAAAACATAAACAAACAAGAAGGTGCTAAAATCATTTGATTGTGTGAAATGCACCTGTAAGGCTTGCATATTGGTAGTCAGACTATACCACTGGACCAATTACTATACCTCTTGGTTATGAATAAATAAAGTGGCTTACCATGATATTGCGTAGTCCTCTGGCTCCTGTTTTTCTCTCTAGTGCTAGATGGGCAATGGCTATAGCACCTTCTGTGAGGTATCATATGACCTAACACTATTACTTATACATCTTGGTATGCCTAACACTAATCGGCTTAGCATGATGTTGCGTAGTCTCTAGCTCCTGTCTCTCGCTAGTGCTAGATTGGCAAGAGCCTTTAAGAGCATCTTCTGTGAATGTTCAGATGACATCGAAAAATATTTGCAAAGAAGATGTAATTCAACATGAGAACATGTTGAAGTTTATTCTGTGCAAGAACCATTAATCTTTGCCATAAAGTTTGACTGCCGGGTTCCCCGGAATTGTGATTCTTCATTCCTGGTGTTTTTCAAGTTTTTTAAAACAGTCCATGCATTTTTTAAACCTCCTTGATCATCACTTGATTTTGCAATCATTACTGACAACAAATATGAGTACTGAACTTCCAATGTAAACCAATTTTGCAATCGTTATTCAGAGCCCTTCTCTTTTCAGGTGAAGTAAGAGTATAAGTAGCTTTCACCTACACCACTAACTATAAGAATCATCACTTTTGACCCAAGTAAAAGATATTAACCTTAATGTAAGGTTTTAAGCATAATCCTTATTTATCTTACCTAGTGCAGTCGTGTGTGACTTTGACCTGTGTGTGACTTTGACCTATGTGTGGGAGCTTTGGACCTCAGATTTGTTTTCTGTGCTCTTGTCTGTGGTCCTCTTTGACCAAATATTTCTATGCAAATTGATCGCTCGATGCCTTTGACCTTTTTGGGTCCTCTAAAACCCTGATAACAAACATCAAACTGTCCTCTCCTACCGTCATGCCAAATAAAAAGCACCTAGTCGCAGCATATGAAATGCACAGCCGGACAGAGGGACAGACAGGCATTTCTACAGATGACCTTATGGACGCTTTTGCACTCTGACATCCTGATAACCAACGTCGACTGATGGTTTCCTACCTGCATGCCAAATCAGCTCTATCGGCCAAAGGCAATGAAACCCATAGGCCAGAATAGAGAGATCTCATTTTTTAGTAATCTAGATGGATATTTGATAAACGGGATATTCATCATACATATCTTGACCTAGTTTGAAATTTCAACAATTTGGTTTAAGAACGGAAAATCTCAGTTGGAAAACTGCATTTCCATCCCACTGTGATAAATAACAGAAAGCAGGAAGAGCGACCTCAGTGAACTTACATTATCCATTCGTAGTAGGGCTTCAACTTGGGTACCAAAGCATTAT
>JAMKCH010038350.1:0-21690 GCA_023653785.1 Ophioderma brevispina | reverse complement strand
GGGAACATGTAAAAAATAGGGGGTAATTTCTACAGGGGTAAAAGTTTTAAAACAGGTCTAAGTGTTTTGAAAACATACACCAACCGGATCAATTGGTCATGAGGAATTAATTACAAAGGGAGGATAGTTGCCATATATATGGTCATTATAGTTTCAGGATTATAGGCTCCACAACGATTCAAGACCACCCTGGGTAATTCTTTCATAGTGTCCGATTTGCCTAAGCTAATATAATAGTCTGCAGATTTCCTGGGTCCCATGCCCCCCCCACCCCCCTTAAAATAAATTCTAACCTGATTTTTAAGACATCTCTCTGCACATCTACTTAAAGAATGTTGATGTTACCAAAATCAAATATTGTCCCACGGGGTCCGTTTGGCGGCCATCTTGGATTAAGAGGGATTAATTCGTACAAAGTGGTTCAATGTAGTTGAAAAGTATCTAAAATGATTCGTCTCTTTCATAAGGAATCAGAAATAAAAGTTTGGCATATATGGATGTTCAGTGACAGAGATAGGGTGAAAATGCGATAAAGGTCATTGAACTCTTGATTGGTCATGTACAGGGGGCCAATTTTCAAACAGGTTCAATCTCGACAAAAATTGGTGTCAAATGTTGGTATGGGCATGAGCAATCTGGAAATGTACAGTGTTTCATGATTTCAGTCTTCCATTTTGTTTATCGGTTAGGAAAGAGATGAGTAGTCTCTATTTCCCATACAAAACAATACATTTTGATCAATAAAATGTAACTTTACCGAATTTTACCACCTAAACTTAAACATTCCTAAATAGTGCCAAATGCAAAACTATACTTTGCTGGATTTGCTCATGCTCATAGCTACAATTGATACCCCCCCCCCAAATTTGTCAATATCCAAGCTTTTTGAAAATTTAGGCCCCTGTTGACAATTACAATCAAAGGCATGACCCCTTTATCACATTCCACCCATATCTCGGCAACTGAATATCAGAAAAATGCCAAAGTATATATTTCTGATGATTCCTATGATAAGACAAATCATTTTGAGAGACTTTCAGCCTCAATCAAACCATTTTATATGACGATCTCTTTGGATCCAAGATGCCGGCCAAACGGATCCCGTGGGACAATTTTGATTTTAACATCATAATCCTTAAAGTAGATGTCATAGAGATTCTAAAAATCATGTCAGAATTTTAGTTTTAAGGGGGTGCATGGAACCACATGTAATCTGCTAGACTATAATGTGTTTTGTTATGTCAATGAAACAGTTTCCATGGGCTTTGTTTTGCTAAAATTGATTTTCCCTGTTTTTGGTTTTTTTTTTTTTGCTGTGTTTCATGCAATACGGACCAAAAATGTTACTACAGGGAAAATTTAAATTCAGTCAAATTGGTTTAATCTACTTTACAATGGTTGTCTCCTTATAAGATTAAAAAAAAGTTTTCATATATTGCCTAGCCTTTCGACCTTTTAGTTTCGCTATAGAACCGTCTTCAATATACGTCGGTCACCAGCGCCTGTTGGTGGACAAATGCATACATTCCATGACTATACAATACTTCACGCTGTCCCAATCGATCCATGGTTAGAGCTACGGCGGTCCGAAAGTGTGTAGTCTGTGTCACAGACTGCGAAAGATATTTCTAAATTAGTAGCTGCTCGAGAGATTACGTCTCATTCCTTCATCGCGATTTGGTGTTAATATGAAACTAATCTCAAATATCTTCGGAAAACGAAGGGGTGTTCTAATTTCGAGATTTTTACATCAGAAGGTCCGTTACTATGTTTGTGTTTTAAAATATGTATCGTAAGTGGGTCTGAACCTAAAGAACCAGCGAGAAAATTGAACGTTTTTGTCGGTACAGACACGTCAAAGTTAACACGCAATCTCTATGGTCGTATCCATTTTTCCCACACTGCCTTCGTTATTATTCCATCTTGAGAATTTTCAAACGCTGGTTTTCATTTTTTTTTTTTTTTTCATTTTAGAAACATGAATCCGTACTTGCCGTACCGCCGTGATGTTTAGGTAGGTTAGCGATTACACAGGGATCGTTGACAGTTGAATGTATTGGAGTACTGGAATGCGTCTAATTTGTCCACCACATGGCTGTCTATTGAATCTGTCTATAGCCCCATAATGGTTCAGGAGGTCTCCACCAATGCCAACCTTTACTGGTGAAAGTGGAGTGAGAAAAAGGACACGCCTTTTTTTCCTGACCTTCGAGCTGAGGTATCCTAACTCTCCACCATTTTGGTCGAAATTGAGTTATTAGCAGAATGAATGAAAGAGTGTAAAGAACACAACTTTTGACACTATTTTTTAACTATTTTTCCGTAAAGTTCGGATTTTTGAGAAAAAAAAAGTTGTGCTAATTTCTTACAGAAACTGAGAGACAATATCCAGCTTTTCCTCCCATGGAACTTGTTTGGTAAGCATCATTCTAGCAAAATTAACCCCCACAAAGGAAATTTTGGAAGCGATACGGTTTTGAAAATACTTCAAACATCAAATCGTTGTTTGCTCAAAACCAACGCAAAATTGGCGGCTATCTTTGGAAAAAAGTAAGTGTCATAAACTCGAAGACTTTATAAGCAATCACATAGATAGGTTTTGCGATTTTTCATTTCCACCTTGAGATTCCCTTCGCACTGAATCTTGTCTTCCAGATCGTTGTTTTATGGGAAAGTAGTTTGGGACAAAATGGTCCAAATAGAAGGTGATTAAAAAAAGGAACCCTGAGTGTGTCCCCCACATATATCTATACTCCATTTTCCCTACCTCCGTTCAGTGACGTCAGCGCGAGATTTTGATGGTCGCACCATACACCGCGCGCGGCTGCATTAAAGCTAGCTTGGACGCGTGCGTAAAAAGCTGCGTCAAGGTTTATAACATCACTGCACGGAGCTGTAAAAAATGGCACTATAACAATTTGGTACAAATCATCTGAAAGCTCATAGTTCATTATCTTTCTATCTTCAAAGATCATTCACATCGGTTTGGGTATAGACCGAGTTCAGTCGTTGAATCAAGTAGTCGTTTTGCGCTCTTTCCACGGATTCCACATTTAAATGAACGCCGTTCAGCAGCGAAGCAAAATCAGTGTCCACAAAGAAAATCGGGCTATTTAATTGACTGCCAGAATAAATGTGAACGCTATTTATTTGCAAGACAAAGTACTAGTTGTTGTATGCTTTAACATACGGTTATATGATTTTTAGAATAATTTATTATGACTTTGCACTTGGTTTTCCCCCTGGGTCCTTGAGGGAGACTGGCGGATTTTGTTATACGGTTGGTTATTGGGAGATCTAACCCCCCTGCCACAGGTCTATTATATCCATACAGGCCATACCACACATTTAATGTACATCGATAGTTTTCCTGGTCCATCAAAGAACGGATTAAATTTAATGAATGTAATCATGTTCGGTGAGGCCATGCTACAAAATGTTGGCCTCTATTTACATCACACAAGAGTCGTACAGACTACCCCCATAAAACTTCCAAGGCAAACTAAAAATTTAAAAATATACAACTGTGCTTTCTGTGAGATATGTTGACTTTCTTTATTAGACCATTTCCTAAGCTAAGCTAAATCCTCATTTTTATCCATCAATTCGATGCATTTGAACACCCCTAGCGGGGTTATTGTCAATTGAACACAAAGGATAACATCACTTGGCCAGTTTTCACCTTGAAGGTTCAGAAACTAAAGGTCATCAGGTTTTGTACATCATGTCGGCAGTACACCGTTTTCACACAAACAAGAAATATTGTACAGATCATAGTGAGCGGTATTGTCATGCTTAACCTAAATCGATATATTATTTTTCAAACAGTGAAATCAACACATAGATAACGTTTTGGGGGAAATGGGGGCCTCGCTTTCAGGGCTCAATAATGAACCTCATGTAAATTTGATACTTTTATTGCTGAAACTAATGAACAGCCACAATTCTCTGTGGTTGGACCGTTACGGACAAACGCCTCTAATGTGGAGGGTCAACTTACCCTTCCCCTATTCCCCACTGCCTCCAAGAATGCCATGCAAGGACAGAAGAAAAACCAGTGTTGTGAACAAATTAGAAAAATAAAGGAAAGGATCTTTAGTGTTCAAAGGACTCATTTATCCTTTCAACGAGGGTGTTTTATGGTTCTACCTCTGCTCTGCTGACAACCTGGATTAGGCTATTAACATTTGGAATTGAATTTCCCAAGCTAAGTATATTTATTGGCATTGTTCATATTATCAAGTAATAAATTATATTATATCATATTAAGCCAGAAGCAGCACTATATACCTATTTTTAATTAATTTTCAAAAAAAGAACGGGTGTCTTGAAGTTGATTTTCGATGGCAACTATGTTGATATCGGGATACCTAAACTGGCCCCACATGTTTTTTCAAGTGTCTCATATAATTGGCCATAACTCTGACCAGACTCTCAAATTACACCAACTAAAATTCGTATGAAAGCTGGAAATCTCCTGAAAATGAATCAGCTAACGACCACGTGAGTTACCTTAATTTTATGTGTTATGACGTCTCCGTAGACGTCTAAGTCAAAATACCTTTCACACCAATAAATGAGCCTTGTGCACAAATGATCTAACTTATAAACAGTTTTTCTATGATCTTTCTTGATTTGGGTCAAGAATTTGGTATGTCCAAAACAATTACATCTACTTCCAATTTAAGATTATATACTTATAAAAATAGTTCTAGTATCATATGTGAATAGGCGTTCCGTTCAACGATGATATTGTCCTCACAGCGAAGATCCAAAATGACATAAATGCCAATTTCACATAATTTAACTCTTCAGGTAGTATATTCCATTGGAATCTTCTCAGTCCTGACGATAACTTTTGTCCAGCCAGTTCAAGACGACAAGGTTAAAATTAAGTCCCTCGACGACATATCCACAGTATATCAGTCCAGAAATCACCACGATTATCTATCTGTCCACAATTTGGAATCCTATTTTGATTCCCCACTTTCGCTTCAAATATGGACAGTATAATACTTACAAGCACTCTGCTCCCATGGAATTGAACATAAATATCCTGGGCACTGTGGTGTGAAGCATAAAATCTACCATTTATTGTAGACAAAACTAGCTATAACTATACTGTAATAGCTGATTGCAACTGCTGACGGCGAGACTTAGCTCAAATCTCCTATAATCCCTTAGTACCTAACTCCATATTCGGAAAATATCCACGTTGATGGAACCTGACGATTGAAATTTCGATAGGGCGCCCCCTAACCCCTGGACTTAGAAATTTTTTTTTGGTATTAGTCCTTTTTTTTGAACTCGCATCTTCAGCGAGGCCGCTCCTCTAAAGTCCCCGGCCACTTTCCAGTTAAGACCAAGGAAGCGGTACTCTCTGGACTTAGTTTTTTTTCTGACTCCTGGACGTTAGTTTTTTTTTTTCCACCAAGGTTCGCTTAGAATCTCGAGTGATTTTCAGCTGACGAATGAAGTGGTGTCCGCTACTGGAAATCTCGCTTGCCGTGCCCGCTACTGACTTTTTCACCCAAGATTTGGGTTATAAGTCTAGACGATTTACACTGACCAAGGCAGCGTCCGCTCTGGAACTGGAGTTTCATGTTTGAAAAGTCCTAGCCTGCCGTGGCCCGGCAGGTTGACTTTTCACTGCCGTAGCCCGCCTATGTGACTTTTCACTGACTCTCACTAATAGATCTAGGGCGACTTTCCGCTCATCAAGGAAGCGGTCCGCTCTGGACTTATTTTTTTTCTGAACTCCTGGACTTAGTTTTTTCCTGAACTCTGGACTTAGTTCATTTTTGAAATGTCCGAGATGCACTACCCTCCTATAGTATAACGTTCTTGTCGCGACCCATATTCTATCTTAGAGCACGTCATACGACTGGCACCACAAAGTACTTAAAAAACCTCAACTTACTGTGGTTGCTAGTAAATATGCTGTACAAAGACAGAATCTATGCCTGATTACGCACTCTTTAAAACATAATATGACCTAAATACCTAATCCTCAAAGGTTTTGCGGAAACGGTAGGTACCAACAATTTATTATAAATCTCCCGGGTCATTTCTTGGGAAATGCATTGGCTAAGACTACCGCAAATGTTCGGCCTACCATATGACTTCGGTCCGACTCCCAACCCCTGACCTCTAACCTTCACAACCTCTGACCTTGACCCGGCATTGACCCTGACCTTGACCCAGCTAAATGACCCCTCACTTTAACTGTAACGTAAGGGGCAAACCGCACTCCCTGTTAAGGCGCTGCTGTTTTACCGGAATGTTTGGCCCAACCACTAACAGTTGCCCGGTCGCAACCCCTGACCTTGACCCGGGCAACTGACCCCTCACTTGACGGTAACTAAACTAAGGGGCGAAAGGTCGACCGCACGCTTTTAAGGCGCGTGCTGTTTTTTTTTAAAAAAAACCGGAATGTTTGGGCATTGGATGATTTTGTCCTAACCACTAACCTTTACCCCGGTCGCAACCCCCTGACCTTGACCCTGTTAACTGATCCCCCGTGGCACTTGACCTTCACTAGGGCGACGCACGCCTTTTAATGCGCGTGCTGTTTTACCGGAATTTGGGCCTATTGCAATGAATCTGTGCCAACCACTAAGTTTTTAACCCGGTCGCAACCCCTGACCCCTTGACCCGTCTAACTGACCCCCACTTGACCGTAACTAAGTGGCGACCGCACGCCTTTTAAAGGCGCGTGCTGTTTTAACGTAATGTTGGGCCTCTTGGCACGAATCTGTCCCAACCACTACCCTTTACCCGGTTCTGCAACCCTGAACCTTGACCGCGCTTACTGACCCCTCACTTGACTGTAACCAAGGGGTGCCCGCCGCACGCCTGTTTAGGCGCGTGCAGTTTTACCGTAATTTTCGGCCTACAGTCTATTTAATTAACCCTTTTTGCTAACGTAGATGTGAATTTGTTGTTTTTAATTTGGTTCTGACAATGTAATTGTATTGGAGTTTGTGGGCAAGGTAATTTGTTCTTTCTTTGAAGTAGTGTCAACATCTGGTTTATCACGACCTTTTCTGATAAAGATTTAGTTGGTTTTGCCCTGGTAGTATTTCGCTGCACTTCTGGGGTAGCAGTAGCTCCAGGCTGCAAGTCTTGTATGTTAGCAGTAGTTTGTATTTGGAACTGTTGATTTAACAACGCAACCACGGCGCAGTGGAACCTATATTCCTGGAGAGGATATGGCCCAGCCCTTCAGCTTTCCTTGCCGTGTACAGGATCCAAATACCGGTCGTATGGTAATGCCTCCCATGTGTGGTTTTATTGGCCAGGTTCCAACATTACATGTAGGCTGCCCGTCTGTGGTAGCAGCAGCAGTGAACATTGCGGGGTGGACTTGAGCGGTAGCATACTAGCTGGAGATTGAATACAAGTCTGATGTTCGTTGACTTGTAAGCAGCAGGCCGGTCGAAGGGTTAGGGCAAATCAGCTTAAAGTAAAAGTGTCCTGTCAAGCCAAATAAAACATATGTGCTCTTTTAACTCGGCACAAAATCTTGTGTAACATTTTAGCGATCTTACCTGTAAAAGTCTTAGTTTCATTGGTGCACTAATCGAAAATCGCACTGTATGACGTCGGCCTCATAGTCAAGTTTAGAACTACAGTCGGGTGCACTAGTGTTTTCGGCACAACGCTCGCCTGCGGGCACGTCCAAATGTTCATTTGTAATCGAGTAAGTCAGCGGACAAAGTTATCAAGGCAGGTCCCTATCATTCGGCAACAACCTTCCCTTAGGCGTCCGTCTTTTCGTCAAAAGCTTGCGCAACATGCACGCTGTTTTGGTATACCGCGAGGTGGCGCTCATCCAAAACTGCCAAATCTGATCAAAGAGGAAGCGATGGTATACACAAAAAACTCCACCCGACAGAGATGATCCCGCACGTCTTCTGCCCCCAAACTTCTTCATCCGTCCTTCTTCGCCCTTCCGAAGCAGTCGTTCTTTTTTTCTTTGCCTAGTGGGTCCTGGCAGTCTCCGACGTGGGTGCCGGATGCCTCTTCATCATATCAAACCAGCTCATTGCCCGGCCCTATTGGTTGGGGCATGTGCCTGACGACAGGTCGCTCAGGTGGGGGAACTGGCCCCCGGCCGAAACCAAACCGCCAATGAGCTCCTCGGCCAGTTGTAGGATAAACCTCGAATGACGAGCAATTTTAATCATCAGCCGGGTATACCGACCGACCGAAACCGGCGCCCGATTGTCGACCTATTGTAAACATCCAGCATTGACCCTTCTGATATCGACCAATAAGTAAAGCACACCTGCTCCACCATTGTCTGAACCTTTCTCCGCAGGATTTGTCATGCACGTAATGATCAGCTCTTTGTCCAACGGCCGCTCCCTGTACTGTTTGTATCAACATTACGAGGCGGAGCGGCGATAATTTGCGCCTCTTTGCTTAGAGCCTTTGGTGAGCCGAAACGCCGGCTGATCTTCTGGGGATCATTGGCATCGCGGTACACGTTATGCGCCGTTGAAACAAGTGGGACCACCTTGATGTCCTTCCACAGCGTGAACGTTGTGCGCCATTTTGCCGAACATAAAAAGTACCAGGCGGGGTTCTTATTCCAGGTTCTTGATGACATCGTCTCCGGGTTTTTGCGGCTACTTTGAGAAGTAGTTCGGCTGTCCCCGTGAATTCCCTTTCAACGGCCCCCGTTAGATCGGTATCACGCCTCCAACATTTCCTGGCTAATATATAGGATCCGTACACCTTGTCGCAGTAATTGTTGATGGAACCGTTGTTTGTGGTGACTCGATTTTTACGTCGAGGCGCGATATGTCCACGACTTTTTCCCAGTCCGCCGCGTGTTTTTTAAAGTGCATAGGCATAAGTTGCACATTTCCAGTGTCCCATTCGCTAATTCCGTTTACATTCTGAGCCTGGCTGGTCGGCTTGGTCGGTATTCTATGGTCGTCAGCCCAACCGTAATGCCCCTTGTACGGCACCATTCCTTCATCGAGAGATAGTTGCGGATTGGCAGTTGAAACTTCTCCCTTGCATTCTCGCTGAACAGTGTCCAGGCGGGACTGGCCTCTATCCACGGATGCTGTCGGATGTAATGAACTTATGCTCTTTTTCTTCCTGAGTTTTCTTGCATATCCAGCCTTTGGGTCGGTAGTCGGATTCTCACAAGAGATGCTACCAGACAAGACTTCAAATCGGCGTGTGTATTTAAAGACTTACAAAACCCATCGCATTGCAACTCATCGGGTTTCGTAAACCCTGTTGGTCGACCAATAATCTTTGGCGTTCGCCAGCGAATTAAGAACCCATCACCAATGATAACCAAACCACGCCGGAGTTTTCGGCGGCCGAATGTCATCTCTTTCTCACCCCTCTTTTCTCTCAACCGGATGTTTGTTCAGTCGGGCCTATCTCCTGGAAAGATTAAGAGAGAAAACTCCGCAAAATCCAGGGGACGCGTCTGTTTGGTCGGCGTCAAGATCGGGTCCACTCGGCAGTGTACCGCGTAACACGTGTCGTCGCACCCGGGGGTCAAATGTGGCGTCCATCCGAATCGTCCGTAGAAGGGTCCTGCAAGTCAAACCGGTCCCTCGCTTCGGGTCATTTTCTGCCTCGTCTATTTACTCGGCACCTCTACAGCGTGGGCTGGCCTTTGCCGCGCGGGAATCCAATCAATAAAAATCCTTCTGATCCTAAAGGCTCATCAATGTCCCTGGCTAAAGTCGGTACCAGCGTGGGGTCCGCGTCAACGCATGCTATTTCAAATCTCACGGGTTGCACCATGTCCTCGGGCACGACTATCCTTGGGATTACAAAGCGTAGTTGCTCCGATCTTGGCAGCATAGCCTTGCCCGATGATGATGCAACGGCCCTTGTCCCCCCCGTCTCCTTGTAGCCTTCGTTTGGCTTTTGGTTTTGGCACAGCAGGTCGGGGGAAGAGGGCCGGCTCTCCGCTGATGAAGTGGATGCGCCTGAGTCTGCTGCCGCTTTTTGCTGCCCTAACCCGCACCTCGTGGTCGGGCAAAATTCAGGGTTCGGTCGTGCTGTCTTTCGCCCTGCTACACTCCCCGTTATCCACCGCGTCTTCTTAGGCTTTATTTCAGCCTTTTTCATGTCTTTGTAACAACCACCGAGGTAAGCCGTTCCTCGGTGGAGGACTCTGAATGCTTGTCGTCCGTGTCCATTGCAGACTGATACAGACCGCTGGCGATCGCTCCTTTTATATACCTTTTTTATTTCCCGCCCGAATCTCACGTGCACGTACAACGTGACGGTATCACGTTAACCTCAAGGTTGTAAGAAGACAAAGAACCAAACTTAATTTCCCCTTGAGTTGGGACTCGAACCTGGAAAGCCGGAATCCTAGCGGGTTGTTATAGCGTCTGGTCTTCGGTCCATCGTCCTAATCCACTGAGCCATCTGTTACTTACCTGAAAACTGATGCATTTTTATACCTCTAATACCTTGGAATCAAAGTAGCGGAAGTACCGGTCACATTATGGAAACGGATCTTTTCACCCCGTCCAAAAGTTCTCCCAAAGTGACTGCAAACGGATCTTTTCAACACACCGTCCAAAATTTCTCCAAAGTGGAATGCAAACGGATCTTTTCACCGCCAAATTTCTCTCTCAAAGTGACTACTTCCGGTGAATTTCAGATGCCCTACCCTAATTCCTAAACTCTTTCACTATAATTCAGATGCGGGCGGGCCTTTCCCCTAAAACCAATTTTTAAGATTTTACAAAAATATCTTACATTTGAATGGAAAAAGGTCCTCTTTCGAAAAATTGACTAAGTCCACACTTTTGAAAAACGACTAAGTCCAGAGCGGACCACTTGCCTCGGTCTTTAGCGGGAAATTGGCCCTAGAATCCAACATCCTAGTTAAGGGTGAAAAAAACTAAGTCCAGAGCGGCGGGCTTCCTTGATCTTTAGCCCGAAATCGCGGCTACATGCTTGTAACTGGTCCGCTCCGACTTTTGAAAAAATACCTAAGTCCAGACGGGACCACTGCCAGCCTCTGTATTTTAACGGAATTTGCCCTAGATCCAACACCAAGTTAAGGGGTGAAAAAAAAACTAAGTCAGAGCGGTCGGCTTCCTTGCATCTTTAGCCGGAAAATGCGGCTACATGGCGTGGTACTGTTCCGCTCCGGACTTTTGAAAAAATCACTAAGTCCAGACGGACCACTGCCTCGTTATTAGCGGACATTTGCCCTAGAATCCAACATCCATAGTTAAGGGTTAAAAAAAAAAAAAAAAAAAAAAAAAAAAAAAAAAAAAAAACTAGTCCAGAGCGGTAGCGCTTCCAAGCCAGCCGTAAATCGCGGCTACATGCGTGTACTGGTCCCCTCCGGACTTGTCAATTTTTTCAAAGCCCCACTGCATGGCTCAACTATGTTAGTCATACGTTCTGGTCTCGAACCACGCCCAGCCGCTGCAGGCCGGCTTTTTTTGCCTCTTCGCATGCTACATTTTGTACACGCATGTAACGCTACCCGAACGCTTCCTAGATCAAAATCCAGATTTCGCATACGTCACCCGTCCATTTTTAGCTCTCTCCATGCAGCGGAGAGCCGCTCTCGTAAAATCCAACTACTAGTGGGAAAAACGCCCCGTCCGCCGCTAGAAAAATGTGGCGCAAAACAGCTCTAGCCGCTCAGACCAAATCCACGACCCGGGCCAGGTACACACGGATTACTTCCCCTATAGTATCTTCTGGTCCCCGACAGTTGGGCGCCAAATTGGCACTTTCTTTTCTACCGCGTCACACCTGAACCACAGAATCCAACCATGTGGGTTCTTGCGATCAGAAACAAGGCAGGCCCGGCACTCTGATCATACATATGTTTTTTCCCTTCAACCCCTATTTAAGTTGGTTTTGCGGAAACCGGAGGTGGCCACATTTTTTTTTAGTAAGCGCCGGGTGATTCCCCCCCGGGCGACAGAGTGATTGAGGGCGAATACCGCACGATCCAACCCTTAGCCGGTCCACGGCAGTACCCTTTCAATAGCCGGGCCAGCGGCAGCAACTTTAAGCTGGGCCCACAGCGAAAATCACCAATTTAATTGGCCGGAGATAACCCGTGATTCGCCAAGAAAATGTTTACCTCACAACCATGTAGATAAGGTGTTGAAGGTTCATATGTAATGTTTTAGGGAGTGCGTATCATGCCCAATGTTCTGACAGCAACCTCGCACAAGTCAGTTGAGGGTATTAAGTACTGGACCATCGCTAATGAAGTTGCTCTAAGGATAGAACAGGGCCGCGACCAGATCGTATACTATAGGAGGGTAGTACATCTCAGACGTCACAAAGAACTACATTCGAGTTCAAAAAAACTAGTCCCATAGCGGGACCGCTCTGCCTTGGGCAGCGGACTTCGCCCATAGATCTTTAGTATCTTCAGTGAAAGTCACCGAGCCGGGCCACGGCAGTGTAAAAGTCACCTAGCCGGGCCACGGCAGGTAGACTTTTTTCAAAATGAATAATCCAGAGCGGGACCGGCTTCCTGTTCAGCGGAAAGTCGGCCTAAATCTTTTAGTGATCGTTCAGTGAAAAGTCACCTAGGCCCGGCCAGGGCGGCAGTTGACACGTCACTTAGGGCGTAAGTGCGGTATTATTCCACCACTAGTAAGTGCTCCCACAAGCCAATTTCCACTTCGGTATGGAAATGCAAGCGTTCGCATAGTCATGTTTTGCATTACTACTGATGTTGAGTTCCACTAACTGTAGTGGAATCCGCGCTTAATCGGTGTACGAAGGCCAATTAACTTTCTTTGTTGTCGCGACGTGGGATGCAGACAACTCAAGCACTTAACAATACCGCAATCGATTTACGGCCTCCCGGTAACAGACACTCAAGTTTGGCCAATAACTTGAAATCTAACACCGCTGCGTAATTGAAAGACTCATTCAGCGGTCACCATTGTTATGCTTTAAAATCAATACTTTGAGAATACTAGATTGTACAACCATGGAGTTTTATGTAAAACGTGATTCCTAAATCAAATTTAAATAAGAAAAATTATTTGAATGAATGATTGAAGAATATTACAAAGGATTCAACACGTGAATGAGAGAACAACGAGAGAAAGCCAGTGAAGAACATATTAGAAAATGTCTATACCACCATATCGCAAATTATATTTTCAATTTTACATTGTATTATACAAAATGCTATTCAGTTCTTACCGATGTTAATAACTGTTAAAGTACTATTCGATCGTCAGCACGGTATTTTGTATGTGTTTTTTGCGTTTTCATAACTTCATTGACATTTGACTTCATAGAGACCACAAAAACGTGAACTTGTCTTTGCAAAAATTTTTTTTTTTTAGCACAAAATCATTACAAAAATGTTTATTACCCAAGTGATTTCTTACAGACGTGTAACATTTGCGTTTGTTTAAATCATAATCCTTTTCCTTCCTAGTATGCACTGGCATTTATGTCCTGGAACTAAATGTTACGGGATTTTAGCTAAATGCTGGCCATTTCACTCACACTTGCACTTAGGAACATGTCAAAATCTTGCTGCTTAAAAAGTGTGTTGTTTACAACATTTTCAGTTTGTTGTTAGTTTAAGTTTTAAATATTTTTAAACAATCGCAATCTTTACCAACTTCTGTTCATACTGTGAATCGGTATAACCATTGTTTAAAAATCACATTAAACACACCTTCTTAAAATTTTTAACAACTGATCTATGAACTTTTATAAACAACTTTGTTTTATTACAAGTTGTTTTACCCGTTTGTTTAATTTTAAACGGGTTAATGATTCACGGGGTAACAGCGTTGTTTAAAGGAAAAATTTTAAACACCTTGCTAGTCATTTTGTTCCCTAATATTGTAAAAAACGATGTTCGGCCGCGGTTTTATAATCTTCGTAATCTTCATTCATTGTAAAATGCTTTTAATTTAAGATTAGATTTTCCTGTTCTTTGTGATTGTTTTCGAACATGGAAGTACAGCGGGGGAAACAGCCCCTTTTAGTTCAAACGGTTTCATATCACATAGATTATCATTTTTGATTTAGGCCGTTTTTAAAAATCCCTAAAATTGCGTTAGTTACACGGCAGTACGAGGATGCCAATTGAGCAAACAATTAGACGTTTTTTGCAATACGTACGTGTCCATGTGCCCTCTTTGCAACTCCGAATCACACTTTGAATCATTAAATTAAAAAAACATTTAGGAACAAATAGTTATCCCAGGTATGAATCATTTTGTTTTGGAGCATTCACTCCTTGTATATTATATCTTTAATGATGATGAGATATAGTGAAATAGAAAGTATAATTACTTTAATACCTTTCGAAACCTACTTATTTTAATAAAGAATGTGTGATACATTATGTGCGAGAGTAGGCCCTATACTAAAATATTCGCAATTAAATATGGACAAAGGTAACTGAATGACAATGTTAATTTAACAAACATTTCTATTAAGATGTGTTTCCGTATACCTTCAGATAGAGTTTTAGCAACGTGTGGCTACAACCACTTCGCCGCACCAAACCCTACACATCAAGGCCTATATATTCGTATACACTCTAAAATGTTGGGTAAAAGGTCGCAACCCACCCTTCATGTTTATGTAATCTAGTCAAACTGAGGACAAACCTAACCTTACACAAGCTGAGTAAGATTTCCCCAAAATTACTAAGGTTACCCAACAATTTAACTACGTGTTACTCAAAATTTGTAATTTGTAAATTTGAGTCATTTTTTACAAAACGTATCTCAAGCCAATATAACGCGCAGCACATTTCAATACACATTTCTTCTTTTGAAATAAATGCCCTTTAGACGTATATGTGACCTAGTATGTGTAGGTGTTTCAGTGGTTGTATTTGGTTGTACATCACCCTTATTGACGTAAAATAACATTACAATGTGCATGCAATGTGCGTGTAAAACGGGACTACATGCCGTTAACTTATGGTTAGCAAGGCCTCCTCCCCCTGTTAGGCCGTAGGATGGCAATGCCAGTTTAAAACTGTGTTTAATGAGTTTCCTTTTTTTGCTTGCTTTTGTCCAATAAACCATAGATGCTGTACATCGCAAAATCGCTTGTCCCTTGCCAGATTTCATTTTCAATCAGGGGGCAAACATATATGCACATTTTTGTTTTCCTCGTATCAAAGTAAATGTGAACTAAGACGTAAAGCAATATAGAACAAGTGTTAAGAGTTTTAGCCTTGTTTTTGTTTCAAAAGCTTGACCACACTGAGACAAAACCGTCAAATGTCCATATCCGTCTTTTCACAAGATGTTGTGCCATAAATGCTGCGTCTTCCGTAAACGAAACTAAATGCTAAATGTCGCATCATGACGTTTTCGTTTTCATTGCGAATTTGGTCGCGCGCTTTTGACATGGAACGAGCTTGCTTGTAGAAATAGTACTGAATGAACGAATAACTACAGTGAAACAATATATTGAAGCCATATTGGTTGTGATTTATCGAGTACCGATTGTTTTATCCCCTTTGTACAGACCCCAATGCTTAGAAACATTGTATCGTTGAGGAAAAAAGGTATAAATTTACTCTATGGTTCAAACATGTGAACATTTTGAAAATGGTTTTTCCTTAAATTTGTTATTTAAACACTTCTTGTTTTATGATGCCCAATCATGTACTACACACATGGCAGGCTTGCAAAATGAAGACATTCAATTTAACACCTTTAGAACAGTTCTGAACTTTTTTTTGTGTTCATGATATGGTTCTTACACACCATTCACCTACATTCAAACATCCTATAAGCCTAAATTGTTGAAAGTCTGACTCAGAATTTCGAAATATTTTTTTTTGGTGTCATAATGAAAAATAGTCAACTTGAACTAAAGGATAGTAACCTAAATACACAAGTCCGAAATTTTGGAGATGAATCGGGGTTTTTCGTTTTGATGCAGTAAACATTATTGTAGTTTACGTCCCATAGGATAACGTGTAATAACCAAATTTCCTGATCCGGAATTTATAACAAAGTTGTGAGTTTCTATATGAAGGAATTCCCGATTTAAGCTTATACAATGTTCACAACAAGTGATTAAGTAATGTGGACAAGCATTATGTCCATGCAAAAAAAACAACACGTTTTTTGGAAATTGAGGGCGCCCTCCTCAATGAAATCCTGAGTCGGCCTTTAAATTTGAAAACGTGCTCTGGACAAGTGTATACAACCCTATACACTCGACAGTTTGGATAGGGCCTCTATTTTCATTTAAAAACATGTACAGTTATAAAATATGCTAATAATCCCTTTCACGTAGTTTATGAAACGTGTTTTGTAATAGATGCTGTCAAATTATGATATAGCAAAACCATAGCATACTGAATTCAGTAGCCTATAACCTCTTCACAGTCAGTCCATCTTGGCCGGTTTTTCTTCTTCTTCGTCTTCTCACAGCAGCTTGATTCGCTTCTGCCGCTGACTCGGCTGAACATGTGCGTGTCTTTGCATCAAGTCGGGCTTTTTCTCTTGCAACGTCATTCCGAGACTTCAATGGTCCTTGCATTTGTTATTGAATACCATCAGCGAATTCAAGGAACTGCTGGTCTAGCGTTGTGTACAGATCACATGCAGGATACGCTGGTCTAAATCTTTTGGACTGCTACTTCTTGGTGTACCGTATTCTGGTCATACTGTCCGAAAAACCTGTCACGTTTTCTTGTTGCGAGGTCAAATCTTTTACTGACTTCCGATCTCAGAAGTGCCATGCACATAGGCGAAACCCTCTCGTTGTCATCAGTAGCTTTTTTGTGCATCTCCACAAATGTAAGGATTTCCTTGTAAGACTCTATTGTCCTAGGACATCCTGCTTCTGAACCGAGTAGATAATGGCCAGGTTCGTGGCACTGAGGTAACGCGTGTTAGTACGGATCTACCTTTGCGGACTCCGCCTCCTGTCGCTGGCGTTTTGTGGTGTTGATGGGTGAAGCACTTTGCAATGTTGGCGCGATTGGCATTGCCGTGTGTTTTGTGGTGACTTCTGGTGTTTGAAGCAGTGTTACTTGATCAGGTGCAATAACTTTAAATCAAGTTTTAAAATTAATAGCTAGTAAAATGACATTTTTTTGACAAATTTAATAGTTCATTTGGCACATCTTGAAGTGGAATATTTTCTTCCATAAATTACATCATTTTTGATATCATGGGAATCATTGGACACCGATTTAAGATCGAAACTTAAATCATAAAATAATTAAATACAACAATAATCCCAAGGAAACATCTATAATATCTCCATAAAGAGCCTCATGAAACAGATGTGCCTATCTCTGGAAAATTCACTGTAATTGTAAAATGCAGCGCTTGAAATTAAACGACCCTCTAATAAAACACTTTTGCACCACGTTTCAAGTTACTTTTAAAAATAGTTTTTAATATCTAAACACCTTAATCTAAACATGACTGTTTTAAAATCGAAACACGAAAGTACACATTTTCACGGTAATGTTGCTTATGCATTTTGAACAGCCAGTGTTTAAAGATTGCATTGTTTAATAGTAGTTACATGTTACCTGGTTATAAGAATTGCATCATGATATAAGCGAATTATAAGCATATAAAATATAAGAATTACTTACGTTTGCGCTTGTTTGTTCGGCATGACCGCTGATCTCCCGAATACATTGTTCAGTCTAGAGCGTGAAGGTCCTTTAAATATCCTGAAGTTTTCCTGTTTAATAAACCCCTGCACTAATCATTGGAACTTAATTTAAATTCTATAGCCGCGATGAGCAGTTCGTAATAATATGCCTTGCTCCTTCAGTTTTCAAGTTTTAAAATAACAAAATCTTGCTTTTTTTAAGTTTTTTATTTTTTTCTTTAATTGATATGACAAAATATTCCAGCGGGTGGGCTTGCCTGCGTAGCAACCTGCTACCAGGATCAAATTTATAACACGACACAGAAAGCACTACGCAGAATACTTGTAGGTGGGGCTATCATCAAGGTTCGCGTTCACCTTGTGGTACCACATGACAACCAAGGTAACCTGCCACTGTGAAGCTTCGTATCTATTGTTACTTCGATCAACATGGAGTTAAGTCCCCTTTGTTTTCAGCTAATCCCCGGATCAAACCGTTTTTTCAGTCAGAAAAGCGCCGATTTCACCCTCATCTAGAGATAACTGGACCTTTTCTCCCATATCTTGAAGAACATGGAACAACCTCTTTGCGGCGCACTGAACTAGTTGAGATGACAACAACTTACACCCCAAGGACAACTTCCACAACAACGCGGACGTATATACCAATTCTACAAGAAGTACCCACGATTAGTTACGGTAGCTACAGATGTACTCCTTGACCATGGTTTAGCTGCTCAAAAGGCGATCAAGACATGGCTTCGGTCGGTATATCTGCTCATGATCTCCGAGATCAAGTGCTTCCCAGAAGCAGAGCTTGCCCCGTAAAACTTCATCGAACAACAGTTGCCCGTCTAATGATCCCGCCTCACAGATCTCGATTCGCGCACTGCATATCATGGTGTTATCAAGGCTCGCGTTGGTGCCAAGAGGAACGACATAGTCGGCCGCCAAACTTTGCCTCTCACTACTGTCGGACTCTATTTAATTATGCCTCGAGATGGCTACATTTTTTGAAGATGATCACCACATGGTCGCTGATGACAAGAATAAGCTACACTGAGGTGAAGCACCCCGTGTGTTGTCATTTATTATTAACTCCAAGACATACCGATCAGAGGAGACTGCCATTATCGATATAACTACCCAGCAACTACTCAATTGGTTTACAAGCTGAATACCAAGCGGCGTACATGCGGGCACCGTCGTCAAGGCAAAGATTCGTCACTTTCCCACCGAAGACCTCGTCTGCAATTCCAATCCACCATAACCCCCCAGTCTACCAAAAGGAGGACCCAGGTCCGAATCGCCCTTCAATCTTCAAATTAGACATGATCTCTTGGCAGAGTGCACTACAACTACCCAAGGAACTGGACCGTTGACTATCGTACTTCGTGGTAACAAGTTCTTCAAAGCGTCCGTGGTTAACCATATGCGACCTCGAACCTCTGCTACGCAAGACCCGTAGACGACAGAAGGGAAAACATGCGGCGGTTTTTTTACTGACAATGTTTCGGACTGGAAGAAAAACATTTGACAGTGATGATGACTCTAGGCGACTTTGCCGGCGACCGAACTTGGATTACTTGTGTGTGACGGCATATTGTCCTGGAGATTCAAAGTACATATGACTAACATAGTTGGTCTCCGACACACTTTGATTGGCTTTGTGGACTTATTCTAAACAACCTGCAACCTTTCCAGGTGAAACAGGACTCCTGACCACAGACCACCCTCTCAAAGATGAAGCGACGAGATAAAGAGTCACAAGTTTTTGACAACGCCTGTGCCGACGTCACGCGATGTCTTCATGGGCGCCTATAAGGACTCCCTTCCGTAGGATGTGGTAGCTATTCCAGCCATGGCATCGCACACATGTATAGCGCACGAAATCTTTATGCCAATTACTGATGCAGTGGTGTAGCCAACATAACTAGCCGATGATAACTTGAAAACATTCACAAAAAAGAGCCCAGTTTCTGAACAACATGCCGTCCATCGCCGATATCGCTAGAGTTCTGAAATGCAAAGATCCCTGCTGTAGCCACTGCTCTCTAAAAACCAGTTCGAACCGAGCCAGAAGCTGATGGAATCATTAGAAACCACTGCGGAGGACAACTTTTGTTTTCCGCCACAGATATCAAACACGCATGCTGGACACACTATGAAAACCTGGTACAAACATGGCAAAGCGGCTATGTCGGGTTTCACATTGAACGGAGTCAGATCTTGACCATGGGCCTTGTGCCGACGTCGGGTTGGAAGGGGACAGGTGTGGGGCAAATTTCAAGGCGAAATTCCAACAAAAACTTGCCTTTCTTCGCGAATGCACCATTTTCACACTTATAAAGCATTCACAATGCCAATTTCAAACGTCTGTTCTGGACCTTGCTTATTTGTGATCAAACTTTTTGGAAATGTCTTTCCACAAATCGATTGGTGGTTGCATCTCTTATATGTGGGGCAAATTTCAAAGCGAAATTCCAACAAAAAACTTGCCTTTCTTTCCAAATGCACCATTTTCACACTTATAATGCATTAACAATGCCAATTTCAAACAATTGTTCTGGAACTTGCGTTTTTGTGATCAAACTTTTTGGAAATGTCTTTCCACAAATCGAATTGTGGTTGCATCTCTAATATGTGGGGCAAATTTCAAGGCGAAATTCCAACAAAAACTTTCCTTTCTTCGCGAATGGACGATTTTCACACTTATAATGCATTAACAATGCCAATTTCAAACGTTTTTTCTGGAACTTGCGTTTTTGTGATCAAACTTTTTGGAAATGTCTTTCCACAAATCGAATTGTGGTTGCATATCTAATATGTGGGGCAAATTTCAAGGCGAAATTCCAACAAAAACTTGCCTTTCTTTTGCGAATGCACCATTTTCACACTTATAATGCATTAATAATGCCAATTTCAAACGTTTTTTCTGGAACTTGCGTTTTTGTGATCAAACTTTTTGGAAATGTCTTTCCACAAATCGAATTGTGTTTGCATCTCTATATGCGGGACAAATTTCAAGTCTGAAATTCCAACAAAAACTTGCCTTTTTCTTCGCGAATGCACCATTTTCACACTTATAATGCATTGAACCTGCCAATTTTCAAACAATTGTTCGAATTTTTGCTTTTTTTTGTTGATGTCAAAACTTTTTTGGAAATGGTTCTTTCCACAATCGAATTGTGGTTGCATCTCATATTTGGGGGCAAATTTTTCAAGGCAGAATTCCAACAAAAACTTGCCTTTTTCTTCGCGAATGGGACCCATGTTCAACACTTTATAAAATACATTAACAATGCCAATTTCAATTCCAAACGTTTGTTCTGGAACTTACGTTTTTGGGTGATCAATCTTGTTTGTAAATGGTCTTCCTCAAATCGGATTGTGGTTGTATCTCTTATATGTGTGGGGCAAATTTTAAGCCGAATTCCAACAAAAATTTACCTTTCTTCGCGAATGAAGCCATTTTCACACTTAATAATGCATTAACAATGCCAATTTTAATCACAATCAGCATTCAAACGTTTTTTTTCTGGAACTTGCGTCTTTTGTGACAAACTTTTGGAATGATGTCTTTCCAACAATCGAATTGTTGTTTGGTCATCTCTTATATGTGTGCAAATTTCAAGGCGAAATTCCACAAAAACTTGCCTTTCTTCGCGAATTGCAACCATTTTCACACTTAAGCGATCACAATGCCAATTTCAAAGCTCTGTTCTGGAACTTGCGTATTTGTGATCAAACTTGTTGGAAATGTCTTTCCACAAATCGATTGGTGGTTGCATCTCTTATATGAGGGGCAAAATTTCAATGCAAAATTCAAACAGAAACTTGCCTTTCTTTGCAAATGCACCATTTTCACACTTATAATGCATTAACAATGCCAATATCAAACAATTGTTCTGGAACTTGCTTTTTTGTGATCAAACTTTTTGGAAATGTCTTTCCACAAATCGAATTGTGGTTGCATCTCTAATATGTGGGGCAAATATCAAGACGAAATTCCAACAAAAACTTTCCTTTCTTCGCGAATGGACGATTTTCACACTTATAATGCATTAACAATGCCCATTTCAAACGTTTGTT
>JAMKCH010038349.1:0-14410 GCA_023653785.1 Ophioderma brevispina | reverse complement strand
TACAGGTTTATTTTAACAGTGTTATGATATTCTGCTCCTCCTCTATACATTGTGGGAGTTTTACTGAAAATCTCTTAAAAAGACACTCTTTTAGACTTGTTTATTTCAGAAAAATACACTTTTTCAAAACTATATAAGGAAGAATTTCAAACCTTTAAAAAAACAAAAAATTTTTCTTCTTAAAAAGACACTTTTTTAGACATTTTTTTTCCATTTTTCCCAGTTTTTTTTTCTTTTTTTTCTATTTGTCTCACTTCTTAGCAATAGGATGCGCGCAGGCCTAATAGTTACTAAACTAGAAAAATCCTCTTTTCTACTCTTTTACGGAATAAACTCAATCCTAGATTACAGTTTATGCCGTTAGAGGACAATTCGTAACATAGTAACTCTAGTAAAACTACTCCCACAATTAAGAAAAATACACCCACAATGTACAAATACTCCCACAATGTCTCTTTATACTTCAAAACTCCACCCATGTAATCTCTTGTAAGTACATCATACTACATACCTAATACATACAGACTACATACATACATACAGTACATACATACATACATACATACATACTACGTCCATACATAAACACATACATACCACATACATACACAGCATACACACATACTCCTTTATCAAGAGCTACCTTGGGAGTTTTACTGAAATCTCTTTTTATTTTGATAGATATCTGGCTATCGCCGCAGGCCATAATTTACTAATCTAATATTTAACTAATCACTATGTTTTTTTTTATATATAACCTCGGTTGCGTGGCGCAGACCGATAGCCCCTTAAAGAGGCAGGGCTTGAAGAAGGAGGGAAATATGGGGTAAAAGTTTTAACAAGGTTGCGCCTCAGGCCTATAATTCGCTTACCTCACTGTTTTGCCGCCGCAGGCCTATAAGATCGCTTAGCCCCCGGTATTGCGCCGCAGGCCTATCAAGATCGCTTAGCACACTGTTTGCGCGCAGGCCTATAAACTCGCTTAGCCAACTGTTTTGCGCCGCAGGCCTATAAAGATCGCTAGCCAAACTAGATTGCGCCGCAGGCCTATAAAGATCCCTTAGCCAACTATTTTGCGCCGCAGGCCTATTATTCTCCTTTTCTACTTTTTACGGATACTCAATACATATACGGTTTATTCCGTTATAGATGACTTTGAAATGTGATTAATCCTCTTTTTTTTGCTGGTTTTTTACAAACGGAATAAACCTCCATACTAGATTACGGTTGATTCCGTTATAGCGGACCGTGAAATATGAATAATCCTCTTTTCTACTCTTTACGGAATAAATCTCAATACGAGATTACGTTTATTCCGTTATAGATGACCTTCAAATTTTTAGAAATGTGAGACGTTTTCAGAGTCCTCCCATTTTTTCAACTTTTTTCTACTCTCTTACGGAATAAATCTCAATACTGAGATTCGGTTTTATTCCGTACATGACCGTGAAAATGTGAGACCATTTTTAAAAAATCGGTATAGGCTTTCTAATTGTATAGAGATATCATCTAAAAAGTGAAAAACTGTGAGGACTCTAAAGGTCCCTCACCTTTCTAAATGTCCTCTAATCGATAGAAATTTCTCAAAAATGTCCTCTAATAGATAGGTTTCTTACTACATACATACATACATACATCCTACCTACATACATACATACATACGTACCTACATACACACATACATACACACTACATACATACCATACACACATACCTCCTTACAAAAGCTACATTGTGGAGTTTTACTGAAAATCTCTTTTTATTTGATTTGATAACTGTCTAGCGCCGCAGGCCCAATAAATTTACTATCTAAGTTTTACTAATCTAATATTTTTTTATATATAACTCGGTTGCGTCGTCCGACCGATAGCCCCTTAAAGAGGGCATGGCTTGAAGAAGGAGGGAAAGTATGGGGTAAAAGTTTTAACAAGGTTGCGCCGCAGCCTATAAAGATCGCTTAGCCCACTGTTTTTGCGGCCGCAGCCTAAAAGATCGCTTAGCCAACTGTATTGCGCCGCAGGCCGTATAAAGAACGCTGAGCCAACTGTTTTGCGCCGCAGGCCTATAAAAATCGCTTACCCACTGGTTTGCCGCCGCAGGCCTATAAAGGACGCTTAGCCAACTAGATTGCGCCCGCATGCCTATAAAGATCGCTTAGCCAACTATTTTGCGCCGCAGGCCTATAATTCTCTTTTCTACTTTTTTTAACGGACTAACCTCAATACTATATTACGGTTTATTCCGTTATAGATGACTTTGAAATGTGAGTAATCCTCTTTTTTGCTGTTTTTTTCCCGGCCCTAAACTCCATCCTCGCTTCCGGTTTATTCCGTTATCGCTGCCCTTGCCCTCGCTATCCCCCTCTTTTCTCCTCCTCCCGGCATAACCTCTCCCCCTCCTCGCTTCCGGTGTTTTCTTCGTCTCGCTGACTTCCACTTTTTAGGAAATGTGCGGGCGTTTTTCCGTCCTCCCCTTTTTTTCCCTTTTTCTTCCCTCTCGTCGGCCTCCCTCTCCCTCCTAGATTCCGGTTGCTCGTCCCGGCCCTTGCCAATGTGCGGACATTTTACCAATCGGTATCGGCGGTTCTCATTTGTCTAGGCCATTCATCTCACAAGTGCCGATTAAAAAATGTGAGGACTCTAAAAAGGTCCTCAATTCTAAAAGGTTTCCCCTATATAGAATTCTCAAAATGTCCTCTAATAGAATAGGTTCGTCACTAATACTACATACATACATCATACATACATACATACATACTACATACATCACATACATACGGTCATACATACACACAACATACACCCTTAATACATACATACACACATACATCCTTACAAGAGCTAAATGTGGGAGGTTTTATATAAATAATCTCTTAAAAAGACACTTAAAAAGAAACAACATACACACATACACCCATACATGCATACATCTGAATGCATACACACATACATACACTACATTTACATACTTACTAACATACATCCATATACACATACATACCGCGCACACGCACAACCGGAGTAAGTGGTCCTGCTTAAAAACATGCGTTGATTGATTCAAATTTACTAGGCCTATATAAACGCTTACTACGAGGTGGGAATGCAAAACATTGTTCATAACTATATGTTTTACAAATGAGCAAAATCCCATGGGCCTGCAAAATCCATGAGCAGAGCTTTATTCCTGGTCTCTTATTTATTTTGTTAACGGTTGCAATGAGATATTTTGAAGCACCCAAATATTGTGTCGAGTTGGCAAATGTACAGTTTCGAATTTGGGGGACAAATGTGAACTAAAACAATTGTTGAATCCGGCGGACATTGTGCGAAATCGAACGGAAAAACCGATAGTAATTTCAAAGATTAGGACACTCAATAGATTTTTACGTTGCATTATTTCAAAGGGAAGGAAAAGACTAGCCCTCTAATTCATCTAACTACCCCCCACTCGTTCCGATCACTCTCTCTCCATTTATATTCCACCAATTTACTAGAGAAATGGGATTTTGATTTGCTTATATTTCAATGTAAAACATAAGCTGAATTTCGTATTTAGAACATTTCAAAATTGTGTTGTGCCAAGAAATATTTCTCAGCTTGATCCCTTCAGATGGGGATATTTTGATGGAAATCTTTACCTGAACCTCAGGGCAAAAATAAGAACTTTTTATTTTTTAGGACACTGATATGCGAAATCTCACTATAAAGCAAGGAAAGTCTTGCGTAGTTGCATTTGTTAATACCTTTATTTTTCTCTTATTTGAAAACATTTTTGATGGTTTCTCATACCCTGCCCTCTCTTAAAGTCGACTCAGAGATTCCGAAATATATTTTTTGTGTAATAATGAAAAATAGTCAACTAGAACTAAAGCATAGTAAACTAAAATGCACAATTCCGAAATTTGAGATGAATCGGAGTTTTCGTTTTGATGCAGTAAACATTTATGTGGTAGTAGTACGTCCCATAGGATAAGTGTATAAAAAATCCGGATCCGGAATTTTATAACAAAGTTGCGATTTTCTATCCTGAGAATTCGATTTAAGCTTTAGCACAATTTCACACAGTGATTGTATATGGACAAGCATTATGCACATGCAAAAACCACGATTTTTTGGAAATTGGGGCGCCCTTGCCTCCGGAAATCTCTGAGTCGGCCTTTAATCGGATTCATTTGTATTTTTTTTTTTTAAATTTGATTCGGTTAACCAAACAAGCTATTCGCAAACTGACTATAATGATCCAGAGGGTGAGTCAATTCCCACAATGCACTAGTTTGGAAATTTCCACAAGGGCGGTAATGTGATCCCACCAAAATCCTACTCTTAACACATTAAAACCCCGACTTTTACGCTCATTTTAGGCCATTAAAGTGAATAGTACTTACGTAAAGTTATCCTGATCATGAAATGTCTTGTTGTTCTAAACTTTTGGAACGACTTTTATCCCAAGTATGGACATGTGTTTATTACAGTACAGTATAGGCACATTGACAATGCATCATGGGATGATTCAACACACCCTCTGATCATGATGTTCAGATTGATATGTCAAACGACCCGCAAACAATGCAGTACTGTGCAAGAGATATGAACACTGTCTTTCGTTAACCCTAGTGTGTACTAAGTCGCATGATTTTCCCAAATTTCTCTGCCATAGTTGCTGACCACGCGCCATTCGCGTCCCGAAAGAACTATTGACATGATTAACGACCTTGAGATGGTGGGTACGATGGGTTCAATCTATGAGTGCACTGGTATTTTTAAGTATGATGATTTATGAAGCACAATTTTTTTTGCCGAGGTCGTAAGCGCTCGGCTATAGAAACCACTGGCCACCACTATGCTCGATTCTGCACTGGAGTCTATGTCTTCATAGGTTATGATGTCCATTACAGCAGGTGTTCATTAAAGCGGCACTGGCACAATTTCCACAAAATAATAAATTTCCTTCTAGTTGGCTCCTCAAATGCTAGTCAGGAGGCCTCATGGCAGAACAGAGGATATCTTTTACACATAAATAACATGCCCCGAAAACAGATAGGGACAATTGATATGATGATAACGATACCGTAATTTTGTTAGCTAACTTTTCAGTTTTTCCATAACTTTAACATCACAATGTGTATATTACCACATGAATATTTTTGACTCGTCACTCACTGATATTAAGAACCACAAAGGTTATAGACCGCTCATACAGTGCTCACATAGCGTGGGAAACATGTATACTGGGGCGTTGCGGCGTTCTTTTTGTTCCACGCCTTTTCGTCGTCAGCTGAATTTCGCGTCGCCGGCGACGTTAAATTCCAAACCGGTTCACCGTTTAACCCATAAGAAGCGATTTTGGTCTTAAATCATTTCGGGTGAGGGGGGCTTTGTATACAGCTTTATAACATACAAATATCGATTTTGAAAAAATCTTGAGGGCGCACCTATTTTCAAATGTGCCAGTTGTCTCTTTAAATGTTTTTTCTTCCACCTGGTGAAAATTTATCTACTTATTACTTATGCTATTAATTTTGGAGCTTTTAGTGTTTAGTGTGTAATGCGATGCACTTTCAGACATCGAACAAATCATCGCAGGTTTTAAAAATGGCTACAAAGCATTTTCCTTGATCTTAGTCTCTGCCCAGACTGGGTTGGAGAAGTTTGGTGGTAGTAGTAGTAGTAAGTAAGTAATAGTATAGTAGTAGTACTACTAATAAATAAATCCACATAAGATCACTGAAACAAGCCTTGAACATCTCTCAATTTCTTTCTGGCGAAACTAACAAGGAATAAGGATCTGACCCTAGAAATTAATACTCAACTCCCTAATCTGACCAGGGTGTTACTCCACACATGGTTATGAATCAACGATTATGCCATATCGTTTGTATTATGAATAAGGCCATAAATGATAGCTAACTTTATGTATAAAAAATGCGGGGGTCTAACCAAATGCCACAACAATTTTGACATTTCTGTGATGTTGCCCTTACCACACCGCTTACCAATACCCTCATTCCCCTGTATCCAACTACAAGCCTGTTCTCAAAAAAAGTTGGTTGCAATCAGAAAAGTACTGGTATATGAAATTTCAAAATATGGTAATTCATACTTGGTATAATCGATGTTATTGTTAACACTTAACTGCAAAAAGGGTTTGCACTTCCGTTAAGTGCATAACGGGGGGGGGGGGGTTCCTAAGGAGCCCCCCCCCCCTAATATAAACCACTTTCCTAAAGGATTGTTAGATGAAACTCCACCACATGTTAGAAAGACCTTCAAAAGAACATCACAATAAAAAAATAAAAACTGAAGAAAGTTTGTTCAGATAAAGAAAATTAGGGGCAAAACATTGGATTTTAAATTTTGGGTGCGTCAAAATGTGGCGAAAAAGACAACTAATTCTTTCTTCTTTTCTTCTGCATTTTCTACGGCACTGATTCACGTAGACTTTTTGCTGAGTTGCTTTAATTGGTGAAGGAGAACTATTGTAATATATTTAAGCCAAAATATCATGTCCAGTGCCATTTTCAATCTTTTTTAAAGGTTTTACCTTTGTTTTAATTTTCCCATAGGTTTCCTACAGTAACCACTATACGATTTATAATAAAATATTATGACACCATTGGCCTACTCTACTTTCCAAGAATTTTAAAAAACAAAATCTTTAATTAAATTTTTTAGTTTGGTTTATGGCACTAGGTGTAATGCTTATGAAAATCAGAATTGCACAGTAACTGTACTTAAGATGTTTTAAATTTTTTGTCATGGGGCCACTACTCCGTATTGCCAAAGGGGGGTTCCTAGGGACCCATGCTAATTAACGCCAACACGACGCGATGGATTTGAATTTGAATTAAAAAAAAAAAAAAAGCGCAACTAAAAGTTAGACAAATACAAAAAAATATAAACCCAATATATTGCAAAGCGTTTTAAACAAAACACCAGCCCGCCAGCCGAAAAACAACTGGGTCCCTAGGAACCCCCCCCCCTTATGCAGTAAGTGTTAAAGAAAAGACCACGCTTTCCAATAGTGGTTATTTTCATCATTATTGCTTTCGTAATTTCAATAATCAATTTCAATTGCTAAACTAAACACCAAATCCTATTTTGTGCCGACTTTCATACATAGCATAGTTGTTCGAGTATGGGGTGGGGGGGCCCCCCCCATATCTAAGATTGCAACTTGGCAAAAGAAACAAAACACACCAGATTTAAAGTAAAAAAAGGAAATCTAGTTTTTCCCTTGACACCGAAAGCTTTAATATTCAACATAAATAAGTTGAAAATCTGATAAATATTTTTCCTTTTCATTCAAAAAACAATCATTGCAAATTTGCACTTTCAATTCAATGAAGTGAGCCTTAAATTGATTACACAATTAGTATAAATCATGCATGCCAAAGGAATATAATTGCATCCACAATAAACACTCAAATCCAAAGAAATTGGTTTAAAAACAACTGTCCCTTTGTGCATTTCATTCTTGACAGTGGATTGAAGTCCAAATAAAATTTTGAATTTGAATTTGAAAGCAAAGTTTCAAGGTGTTGGTTTGGACTTCTTTGCGTTTCCATGATCCCTTTCGTAAAAAAAACTCTCTCATTCCAAAGTAAAATGGAGTTTGCTGTACGGTCATGATTATCTTCTAACGAACAGCATATGGTCCGAATGTATACAACTTTATCCTAGAGACAGAACTTATATTGAAGATAATTTTGTACATCACGTAACTGTTTTCGCATCCTTTTTGAGCAGGCTCTACAGTACAAATGAGCTTCTTCCTCACAAATGGAGGTACGGTTTGGTTTCGGGTCGTCCGAAAGAAATATATTTTTACATTTTGCAAAGTGCAGGAGTAGAATAAAGCAATTATTTATCCATACTTACAAGAAGGAGATAAGAAAAACGTGGACATTTTACGGAGGGTTACCTTGAATAATTGTGCTTTCACATCGCATACCGATGTGAACGCAGATATGCCTATATCCGCCGGAAGCCTTAGCTCGGGCTCAATATACATACGCCACGGAATAAAACGTGAAACGAAAATATTGTGTGAAGAGTCCCACTGAATCGAGTGCCCTATTCTTTGAAAGGTGTAGGTTGGGGACTATGAGTCCGGTGGACTAGAAAAAATGTCTACACCAGTATCCCTTTTTAGAGAAGACAATATTTTCTTATCGGAAATCAGGCCATTACGTCAGGATTTATTTTAGGGTGGCGGGACTTCCCGAAAAGTGGACTTTTTTGAGTAAAGTGGGCCTAACCCCCCCCCCCCCAACTGATCTTTTGGGACTTTTTGAACATTTCATAAAAAAAAATGACTTTCTGGTTAATAATTTCCCCCAAAATTTTGGAACCCTTTTAAATCAGAAAAATCAGCCAAAAAGTGAAACCTTTTTTATTTAACCCAAACCTTTTTTGGGGGGGGAGGGGGGGGGGGGTCCGACCGCACCCGCGTACGGAACCTGTGGGAAGGAAAATTTCACAAACAAACGGGGCTTAGGTAAAATCTGACCTTATTAAGATCTTAACGTGAAAGGTATTGCTGCTGAACGACTCAGTTGCGGAAACAAATCTATCTTTATGGCTTTTCCTGAAAGCATTTTGGTTTGCTTTAATTACCTCCTTTGGCGAAAGTGTTCCTTAATGATAATGGTTAACAACAAGCTCAGAATAAGAGATAAACCATTTATTTTACAACCATGTCAAGTAATCATCGCGAAATAAAGCTTGGTATGAATGTTCAATGTTCCAAAATCATCTTTGAAGTGCATCCGTGCGCTCGAAAGTGCCCCTTCTTTAGAAACAACTTGGTTTTGCGGTGAAGTACATTCAAAGCGCGTTCCAATGTACTCCATTAAATTGGAAGCCTGATTATTTGGGATCATAATTTTCATATGTGCAACGTTTGTAACGATGGTTTTTAAATGCCGACTCAGAGATTTTTCCCCGGGAGGGCGCCCTCATTTCCAAACAAATTGTGTTTTTTTTTGCATATACATAATGCTTGTCCATAACTAATCGCTTGTGGTGAAATAATAAGCTCCAAAATCAAGGTCCTTCATATAGAAAATTCACGATTGGTGTTATAAATTTTCGGAACCGGAAATTTTGTTATACATGGTATCCTATGCAACTGTTACAATGTACATAAATGTGTACTCATGAAAACGAAACCCCTATTCATCCTAACTTTGGAATTGCGCATTTTTGGTGAGTACTTTATTCTAGTTTTAACTATTTTTTAATATTACTACACTAAAATTTTTTTTTTTTTAAAACAAAATATGTTTTCGAAATCTCTGAGTCAGCCTATATGTTTTAAATGTGAAAAAAAACTTGGGAATATATACCGAATTATTAATATTCTAATCCTCAAATCTCTACTACCCTATAACCTGGACCATTTTTTTTGTAACAACCCACACACACAGGGCTGGGGGAATGGTTACCATGTATCTTCCCTTGGATTTTCCTTATAAACCTCGATATCTAATAATTTGCTACCATACTCTGGTCAGGTTATTGGAAAGTTATAGTATATTACATAACTCAATAAGTTTAGTACTGGGTATTTAAGGTATTATTTTTTATAAAAGGACAAAGGAACAAAACTGAGTTGATGATGACGTTTTAAGAAAGGCGGATGCTTTAGTCCTCCACGGTTAAAATTGCCAAGAGAATTTCAAGTTTAGAAATTGTAATCCTTAATTTGTAACTTCAAACCAAGACTTTAAAAGTGCCAAACGAATAGATTCACTATCAGTGTCTCTAAAAAACAAAGTACTGATTTTTGCCCTGATGTAAAAGGCTTTCCAATAAAGATATCCCCATCAGAAAGGATTAAGCTGAGAAATGTTTCTTTGGTAACTAAAAATTGTGAAATTTCTAATTTCGTAATAGGAGCCAATATGACTTTCAGCCTAATGTTTGTTATATTGTTTTATATAGCAAATCAAAATCAACCCTTTTCCCCTCTGTTTTAAAATAAGCCATTTTCCTGTAGCAAAATATACATACTAAAAATCTATTGAGTGTCCTAATTCCTATGAAATTTATATGACACATATTTGGGTGCCTCCCAAATCTCTCGTTGCACCTTTAAAATTAAACCTACAACATATCTTTTATTTTTTTTACATTTACTAATAATTTAATTTTAAAGTATTAAGGGTGCATTCGTTTATCCTGCACCCCCCTCTTTTTTTTTCTTTACTGTTTTAAGGTTCACTAGATATCCTTGTGGAAAAGGTGTCTTTCTAAATTTCAGTTTTGAATTGTGACGGTATATTTTGATGTTATGGCAAATGGTTTGTAATGCCACGGGCGGTGCCCCATAACCCATTGCGTTTAACCGCGTTGTAATTCTGAATACGAAATTTTACACGTTAAGGGTACACATACTCACCTTTTCACTAGTCTTTCACTGAATACGGGACTTAATATCATATAAGACATTGCAAAATGTCTACACCAGTGGTCAGGTTGTCATGTTGTATATATTATGTGTCTTGAAGAAATACACCGGTCACAGAAAATACAGCAAGGCGGACTTCCCACCACACCGCAGCTAATGTATTTTTGCCTCTCGGTTTTTTTGGGGGCACTCGCCGGTCAACTTATAATTAGGGTCAAGGAAGTTTAGCTAAGTTTCAACGACAGGTCCACAAATGCTGTAGTGTAACTCAATGCGTGGTGGCGATAAGCATTCTCATTGGGCTTATAATGCAATGATTACACAGTGCTACCACGAAAGTTTTTTTAAAAGGCGTATCATAATGTAGTTTATGGGCAATATCACACTGCTGTGGATACGGGTTTTATTATACGCTAATATCATCACCGGTATCATTTCCCTGGTCAACTGTCTGCAGTATCCCAAAAATGCAGGAAACGGTTGTTTGTACGGGGGGGCGGAAGACCTCAGAACGTATCCTGTACAGTAGACACTGAAATAAAATACCTGTATCATTGCGAAGTGAAACAGGCTTTTGAACCGCGGTGTCATTGTCCTTAACTAATTGGTGTCTTACTTCACATAGTCACATAATCCCTGACATGAGGCTTAGCTACATAAACACCCTATTGCCCTTATCTTCTGATTTGAATGCTTACTTCACTTGATGCATAATGTCCTAAAATGATTGATGCTTACCTCGCATAACCACCCAGTACCTCTGAATTACATCGACGATTTACCTCAGATAGTCAAATGAAAACCAAACGTAACCAACAAATTTTCAGTTTTTCATCACATAGTCACATAATTGTCGAAAACGATCTACTGCTTGCCCAAATAAATCACCCAGTGCATCCAATTAACTTCTTTTCGCACAATGTTTCGTCCCTAATTTTCCGAACCCTCGAACCCATCCGATATTTTCTTTTTAGTAATATAATAATAACATATTTTCTATGGAAAGGTTGCTTCAGGGGTCCAAGTGGACCCCCCCTTAGCCCAACGGAGTGTGAAACGACCGTAATGCCACCGTGTTTCCCCAAAAGATTACACAAAGAGCTTGATAACCTTCAAACCCATTTAAGGTCATTGGTTTAATTATTTGATTAGTAATTAATAAGTCTCTCTTGTAATCAGTTGGGAAACAACTGTGTAGAATAATTCTTGGACACTTGCCAATATGTAACATTGTAAACAAATGTTGTTTTTATTCCATTTCTATGTTTGCAAGTGTTTAGGATTTTAAGTTTGAACAACACTTAACTGGAACAATATTATTTTGAGGGCATAAATGGTACCAAAAATACAACCATATTCTATTACCAAATATTAAAAACAGACGTTTTACGTGATCACTTTTCAGGCGAATGCTTCAACAAGGTAGACCAACACTCTGCAAATAAATCTCAGAAAATCCTATATAATAAGCCTCTGTTTATTTCATGCATACTCTTATTAAGTTTTTTTCCACCATATTCAGCTACTGGCATTCGTACTCTTGTAAAAGGCAAAAATCAGTAAGATAGGAAACTATAAATTGACAGAGACCTAGAGGAAAATAGGTTTTTCTGAGAAAGCTGTTAATTTATTGCACCATATTGGGTACTTGCAGATGAACCGAACAGAGCATTTATCAACTCACACCAACGCTTTCGTCAATCGTATCGGCTAAAAACATGTACGAGACGGTACTATCCAAAGGATGCCGGACATGGTCCCCAAAATAATTCGTTTGTTGTGCTAATATCAAGTGTATTCATGGAATATTATCGTAGATGTACATGTAGGTCTGTGTAATAAATGAAACAATTACTCGCACCCTCTCTCTCACCTCCTTTCTCTCTCACTCTCCCCTTCTATTCTCTCTCTATCCTCTATCTTTTCCTCTCCTCTCTCATGCTCCTCCCCTCTCTCTGAAAAAAAGGGGGATAGCCTAATCGCGAATCAAATGATGGGGCCGTCTGAAAATTAGGAGAGAGGCGGTTTTTTTATTTTTTTACTAAATTATGATACTGAAATATGGCTGTCTTCAAAATTGAATATTACCATGGAAGGAATGTGAAACCAATGAGGGGAGGAGGGGGAGGCGCGCATAAAGCGAGTAGCAATGAAGAGGGGTACTAGGGGCCGCGATGTCAACCTTTTTCACCAGCCGCACCAGACAAAAATGTGAGGCTTTTTTTTTTTGATTTTTAACTTAGAAGAAAAAGATACCCTTCTCTAAAATCACATGAAAGTGATAGTGGTTGATTAATAACGCAATTTCGAGATTGAAACATATCAATTAAAGAAAATTGAAAATAAAAAAGTTCGAAACCTTATCCTAAGAAGGTAGGAGGGAGGGAATACGAAAAATCTGATTTTGTTTTATGTCAAAGTGTCAAATTATTGGCAATAAATTCCGATTTCTAAAGTGACATGAGGAGAATTTCTCCTCATTGCACTTGATTCGGTTTAAAAAACCACACTAGAACATTTCGAGGTTTAATTGACAAACAATTTGCAAAAGAAACCGCAAAGTTTGTTTTAACTTGCCTGCTACCCTAATCGTCCCTATAGTGGACCATGCTTCCGATTTCGATCGTGCACTACCACAAAATTCTAAATCATCTTATTACATAAAGCTAGACGGCGTTTCGGCTTATTCACTTCAGTGGATTTTCTAATCTAGGCCTATTGGTAAGCATTCCATCCACATATGGCCAAAAAAACCGGGTTCGAAAAAATGGGGGCGCTTCTTTCAGGAAATTTCATTTCCTTTAATAATTGGATCATAAGAATGTAAGAAATCATAATACAATAATACAACTTTGCTATTCGGCCTGTTTACGCAATCATTCCATTGGTAGTGCCTAATGTAAGAAGTGAAAGTAGACTCTCTTCAGAATGAGTGATACATAATGGAATATTTTTAGTTTTAGCAATTTTGTCAATTTGCATTCTCTTCTTCTCTGTAGACATAAATACAACTTTTTGGTGCATCATCAGAGAAGCAAAACACACTTTTTAAAAACTTCATTTTTTGTTGAAATTGGGTTGATGGTAAAATGCTAGTGCTCCTGTTGAGAGGAAACGTAAAAACTAAATCTGTCACCATTTGAGTATTGCTAAATACATAGTCTGAATACCCTACATAAGATTACACGTGCAGCATTCACTTCATTCATCATGGCTGTGACGTTCACACTCGATGGTTCAGACTTAGAACAGTCTAAACCGCATGTAGGCGCAACGTTATTTCCGGGGGCTCTGGTGCGGACCCTAAGGAGTTAAAAAGACCCTTAGGACGTCACACCCACAGCACGTGTACAGGTAAACATCAGAGGGTGTTTTTGAACCAATCTCATAATTCATTGCAATTTGCCTATACTGCACTGTAACAAACTCATGTCATACTTCGGGAAAAAAGTGTCCAAGAAGCTAGAGGACCACAAAAACATTTCAGATCATGCTTAAAATTCCCTAATTACTAACACTTTGGGGGCAAAATGAGTGTAAAATTCAGGGTTTTTATGTGTAAGAATAGAATTTTGGTGGGATCACATGACCCCTATTGAAGTGAAATTTCCAAAACTGTGCATTTTGGATGACCTCAATAACAAATCCCCCTCTTAGTATACATAAAGTGTCGATAGATGTTTCATATAGAAGTCCCAAAGATGCAAATGAGGTATTACAATGGATTCCGTCATGCGCTTTGATGTTGTGCAGTAGTGCTTGACGAATAAAATGACAATACTTATTTTGCTCCTTGGGACTTCTAATGAAACGTCTACTAAAATGTGATTATTTTGATCAAACTTCATCCCGGGTCACAATGGTCAAAACATTTAGCGTGTGTAAAACTTAAAACAAGACAAATGTTTAATCTGAAGAGTGCATGTTGTAGATCTCGATGAAAGATGAAAAACATAGTACCCTCTTCAATTCAATCCACTCTTTGGGGTCAGAGACCAGG
>JAMKCH010038348.1:0-40346 GCA_023653785.1 Ophioderma brevispina | reverse complement strand
CCAGCCCCCCCCAAGCCTTCCTAAGCCTATGCTTATCGCCTAACAATAGACTAACAACCTTGATTTTGGCATTAGACCAACACAATTGAAGATATTGTAATGATGTCAAATTTTGATGAAGTGCACAGAATTAATTTGAAGAAAAAAAGATTCTTGTTAGCTCTGGTTTATAATGATCCGGGTATACTACTGACATGCTCATCCATCTACGATTCATGTTATTTGGATTTTGCATATTGGATCACCAGGCTACATATTGCACAAATATTAGCTCTGGTTCAAAGCCTCACCCTTTTTTTTTTTATTAATTTTTTTTGGTGAAAGTCGCGGTATTTGGGCCCTAAATCTACGGAAATGTTTCTGGCTCTCACATACTCTCACATCAAAACGGATTGAAATATCGGCGAAAAACTTTACAGAATGGGTGGGGGGGGTAAAGGAAATTCCCCCGGGGGGGTGGTTTGGGTAGGGACGTGCCTCCGAGAGTCTGGAAGTAGGACCCATAGCTATACCATTTTTTTGCCAAAAAAGGGACCCATACCTATACCAGCGATGCAAATTTTGGGCCAAAATTTAACCCAAATTTGCCATTTATTTCCCAAAATGTTGGCATTTTAAGCAAATTTTGACAATTTTGGCTTCGGATTGAGGAAATTTGACTAACTTCCCAACAATTTTTAGAAAATTTGCTTCCGATTGAGAATATTTTGACTAATTTTCCAACAAATTTGAGAAACTTTTGAAAAAAAAAACCCATCCATTGCTATACCAAAATTGACATGAAAAATTGACATACCAGAAGGCTGAAAATGGGACCGATGTCTGTGGCGCGTCGGACCCCGTATGGTCATTTGTGTTGAGAACCCCCTGAGGGCAATTCTATCAAAATTAAATCTATATACTTAAATCGGGTCATGAGAAAATTTGGAAAAAAACGACCCATTTGCTATACCAAAATTGGCATGAAAATGGGGTCATTGATATATCAGAAGGTTGAAAATAGGACCGATGTCTGTGGCACATTCCCGTATGGTCATTTGTGTTGAGACTCCCCCCCCCCCCCCCCGGGCAATTCTATCAAAATTAAATCTTTAGATACTTAAATCCGGCCATCCCCTTTTAATTTAATGCCACTGGTTGTTGTAAACCAGACCTGCTTTCTTCGAGCTAATAGTATAGCTAAGTATATTTACTTTAGGCCTAAAATGTTTATGTCATTGTCATTCAACCTCCACGGCCTTTCTTGTGCATGCAGTACAAACATATTACCAAGGACGCGAGTGTCCAGTCAGTTCTTGTATTCTATAAATAGTCAGACGGAAGGTCACCAATTATTTCTTCCAAAAACACGTTAATGATCATGATGCTAATTAATGAATACAAAAAATAGTTTAAACGTATTGTTCAACTGATATCTTTATCCTCTTATTTGTTTTGTTTCCAAAAAATAAATAATTTTAGAAATAAATATCAAAGATGTCAAACTCGCCCACCCGATCACGATTTAACGCGAGAACAAAAAGGTCACGAATTTTTGCTACAAATAACGTGTTGGTGATCATTAGAAAGTCTTTTAATGAATTAAAATACGTAGTATAAATCAATCTTGAATGTTTTGCAGTAGGCCTTCTTATTGTTCTCTTTTATCACCAAGAAATAGTTTTCCATTGAAAAAGCACAAAGGTCAAACTCGAAGGACCATGGGTAATTAAGCCACGGAAATGGATGACAACTCGTACCCTAGAAAAACGTACCCTCAATTTTACTTATTTCCTCTTTGTCAATACCACCCACCTGAATTCAATACGCATCTACTACTGTTTACAACATGTTTAGCTAGTTTACCACACTTTTATTTGCAATCCAATCAATCTAAATCATCTGTCAGCAGTTTGAATACAATAAACCCCGTAGGCAATCGAGGACCACGATGGGAAGGGGATACCTGATATGGTACACCATTCAAACATGTCGAACCTTCCCCTGGGTCACCATGTCAGCCTCCATAGAAAACAAACATGCGAAGTTCGAGCTTTAAGTATAGATAACCTTAGTGTATGGAAAAAATGCTTAAAATAATCCCTAACCCTGACGCTCCGTTTCTAGCGCTACTCCTTAGAGGAATGAAGGAGTATAGAGGGGAACCAAAAAAGTCGTCAAATTTGGGTGGGATCGAACCCAGGGCCCTTCGGGCCCCAGCCCCATGACCCGGTGCACGCTACGGCGGTGTCGCTGGACCCGGCCAGCTATTTCGTGCCCCATTACGATTCTCGGGGTTTGATGACGCATCGCTACTTTCTGGACTTGGTTGCATTTTTCTCAATCAACAATCAAGTGAGTTTTGGTGAGCTTTAATTGTGCTAGGGTTAAGCTAGATGAACACTTGTTTCATTTTTTACCACAATTGAGCACCTTCTGATTTTGAACCCTTGTACAAATGAAATTGATCTTTTTTGACATGTTTTGCCTTTTTTCTTCTGCCAAGGGCAGAAGATTAATCCTGCATTGACCAAACCCTCATGCAGTGGTTCACAGTTCTTATTGTGTGGTATACAACCCATCCATTGTTTACACTTCTCACTGTTTACTGATACTGCCTGTTGAGTGTTCAAGAGTCTCAATATTTCCATGCATGGCCAAGGTCAGGCTATCCATACCCTACCTTGACCACGAGTGATAGTGACTTCCCTGCTTGCACTAATGAGACTAGTACTAACCTAAAGGTACTATGTTAACCCGTTTTTTCTGATTGGTTGGGTCAGGTTGCAAAATTTTGCTTGACAAATTAAACTGTAGAATACTTCATAGCAATTTATATGCACATAATACTTCCATGTTATAATATACAATTTGTGGTACAGAATTACATTGTTTTTATGTATATTTTTAACACTGATATCATGGAATATTTCATTTCATTAAGTCAGACTAATAATTTCATCTGTGGTAACCAGGCACAACTTTTGTACAGCAATTTATGACACATTACTCACAATAGTGATTTTGCCTTTGCACTAGATAAAAGTTCCCTTTAAAAAGGGAAGTATGGTAACCTGAAGCTTTGGTGTTCCATGCAATGCGATTGCTTTCTACTTCAAAATAATACCAGCATGTTAATCAGAAAAAGTACATGAACTGAATGTCTTTTGTTTCACAATAAAGCTTGATCATTATGATGATGCCTTGCATAGTGATCATTACAATATAGTGTTACAAAACTCAATTTGTTGTTTTATTTCTAAATTTGGTGGCACTAAAATGCAGAAGATTGGCCTTTTTAAGGACTCCGTCTTGTTACCCTATAAGTCTCAAACCAATGGTCATAGATGGTACAAACTATACATTTTTGGAATCCTTATGACTAGACGGACAATATGGCATACATTTCAACATGATTGGAGTGATTTAAAAGTTTGACCCCTGTGTTAACTTAAATTGGCCCCTATTGAAAAAGTGACACCACAATTTGACACCACTAACTACCTTGAATTGATGTAGAGGGTCCATACTAGCTACTAAAGGTGTCAAAGCTGAGATGTAGTGGGACATGAACGATGATGTTTGACCCAAGTCCTTGCTCCCGCTCTAACACCCTTCCCAATGACAAAGTTGCATCATCAACATTTTGAATCAATAGAAACCATCGAAACATTTCATGCAGACTCTCGTGCAAGGTTATATGCACCCTCCCGCAGGATATGAGTAAAGAAACCATAACAAAATTACCTGTCCTTCTTCGTTCACCAATTTTTTTTTTTTTTTTTTTTTTTTTTTTTTTTTTTTTTTTTTTTTTTTTTTTTTTTTTTTTTTTTTTTTTTTTTTTTTTTTTTTTTTTTTTTTTTTTTTTTTTTTTTTTTTTGATGCAATCGAGCCTGGTTGAAATGAATATTAAACATTTATTGACACTTATGTGTTTAATAGTACTGTTAGCTATGTTCCAAATCATTATGGTTTACTCTAAGAAACAAATGTTTTTGAAATCATCCTTTATACTCAAATGGCAAGTGAAAGCGTAACAATCAAAATAAAAATATTGTAACGCTTAAAGTCTGACTCAGAGATTTCGAAATGTTATTTTTTTGTGTAATAATGAGAAATAATCAACTAGAACTAAAGATAGTAACCTAAAATGCACAAATCCAAAATTTGAGATGAATCAGAATTTTGTTTTGATGCAGTAAACATTTATGTGTATTATTACGTCCCATAGGATACTGTGTATAACAAAAATCCCGGATCCGGAATTTTATAACAAAGTTGAGATTTTCTATATGAAGGAATTCGATTTAAGCTTAGCAATTTCACACAGTGATTAGTATATGGACAAGCATTATGTACATGCAAAAAACACGATTTTTTTGGAAATTGAGGGCGCCCTCCTCAGGAAATCTCTGAGTCGGCCTTTAACTGCATGAGGGGTTTGCACTTTCATTAGTGCATAATGGGGGGTCCTAGGGACCCCCCTCATATAATCACTTTCCTAAAGGATTTTTTTAGATGAAATCCACCACATGTTAGACGACTTCAAAGACATCAACAATAAAGAAATAAAAACTGAAGAAAGTTATTCAGTAAGAAAATTAAGGGCAAAACATTGATTTCAATTTTGCGTCAAAATGTGCACCAAAGACACAAATTTGTTTCCGTATTTTTTATGGCATTGCTTCACCTAGACTTGTGCCGATTGCTTTAATTGGTGATGAATGAACTATATTTACCATATTAAGCACAAACATAAATGTCTCATGCCATTTTATATTTTTATGGTTACTTGTATAATTTACCATAGGTTTCTACAGTAAACTGCTACATGATGTATATAAAATATTATGGCACCAATGGCCTTATATACTTTGCAAGAATTTTAGATTATTAAATAAAGTTCATTTTAACAAAACCAGAATTTGTTGGAACTTACATTGACGGTTTCGATATTCGGACATTTTTAGAATAATTATTTACTTTGTTTATGTCACTAGGTGTATGCATTATGAAAATCAAAATCACAGTAACTCTATTAAAATTTTTCATTTTTGTCATAGGCACTTCCGTTAGTGCATAAGGGGGGCTCCTAGGGACCATGCTAATTAATGCAAAAAACGACGCGATGGATTTGAATTTTTTTGCACCAATGCAAGCGCAACTAAAAGTTAGACGAATACAAAAATATAAACCAAATATATTGCAGTGTTAAAAAAACACCGGCTGAAAAAAAAATGGGCCCCTAGGAGCCCCCCTTAGTTAGGTGTTACAGAATTATAATTAAATCGTAAACTATATGAGAACAGTAATTAACAGCTTTGTATTAATTCTGGAGACTCAAACGCCAGGACCGACGTGTTGTTGAAAAAAAATAAAATGGCTAATAAACAACTACAAACAACAACAACAACAATTATTAGATCATTTCTAAAACGAACTACTTTTAGAGATTACGGTAACCTTTAAACCACTAATTCTAAAAGTTATATTACCCATATAATAGTATTGTAGCATTATATTTTTGTCACTTTAGAGTTGTACCTAATGTAATGTAAATAGGAAAATCCTTTCAGGAAAGAAATTTTCATTGTAGAACAGTAAAATTCTTAGCCAGTGAAATTGTTTTTAAAACCGAAAAATGCTTAAAACACTGCTTTTCACTTTTCTTAAATTTGCAATAATAGACATAAAAGAAGGGCCATGTTTACCTCGTATGTAGCGGCGTACGCGATTGGTCAATACGTGTCACATGACCATGTATAAACAAGCGTTTGTATGTGTCTGAAGTGACAAATGCCGAAAGTAGTCAAAATTCATGCAATTTCAGGTCGATATTTAATGATTTAATTTTGTAAGCAATAGTTATATATCATGTGAAAACATTCATTTTGAAAGCCTTTGCCAGTTTTGAGAAAATCACCCATTTTTAATTACCCAATAAACCAATGGCTTACCGTTTATATACCTGATAAAGTTATTATATTAACCCTAACCGCACCAGACGCAATGAGAAGCAACAAAGGCGTAAATCCCGGGGGGATGGGGGGATATATCCCCCCAATATTTTGATGAGGGGGGATGGTCAATACGATCATCCCCTCCCCAATGTTGATGCCTGTTCATGTGTTTTTCACCAAAAATAGCCTCATATTTTACCATAATAGTTTAAAAATGGCAAATTTCCGCGCGCTTCTAATTACAATTACATTTAATGATATTAGCTTCTAAATCGCAAATTTTTAGCGTGCTTCGCGCGCACATGTGCTAGTAATGGATCTTTTCAGCAAACCCTGTTTCATTCACAAATTTTCATCAACCCCATCCCCCCAATGTCAAAAAGAAATTTACGCCACTGAGAAGCAACAAATCCTTGGTACCGGTCGGAAAATGCATCTCGTTCCATCTCGGACGTCAACAACTATTTTTGTCGCGAAAATGACTCATTGCATCTGGGACGTCTTCCCAGAAAATGACGCGATGTTCCTCGTTGCATCTGGGACGTCTTTCCGGAAAATGACGCAATGTTCCTTGTTGCATCTGGGACGTCTTTCCGGAAAATGACGCGATGTTCCTCGTTGCATCTGGGACGTCTTCCCGGAAAATGACGCGATGCTTTTCATTGCATCTCGGCCGTTTAACGACTGTACGCTACTTATTCCTGTGCCGGGAAAAGGTCAGAGATGCAATTAAACGCAAAATTTGTTTCTCATTGCATCTGGGCCGTCAAAAAAAAATGATTCTCGTTGCATCTGGGACGATGTTCGGCAAAACCACCCGGGCCGGGTTAGGGTTAAGAAGTTTAAGTAAGGGTTTGTATGAAATCTGCATTTTTGTGTTTAAAGGGGCATGTTCCGATTGTGTTTGGGACCCCCCTGATTTACCCGGAAGTAGTATCGATTTTGATATCAGATGAAAGGCCGTATTTTTCTCATTGTCGTCTTGAAATTTGAGCCCTCAAATCCATTTCATTCCCAATTAATAGATATAAACAAAAAACCGCCATTTTAGTGGTTAACCACCAATATTAGCAAAGTATTTAATAGGGCTTTGCAACATGCATTATTGCATCTACCATCAAAACCACAAGTTTGTTTCCCACGGTACTTGATGGGGTTTATGTGCAAGTGCCAGGCTCTCATATCAAGTAGAGAACACAATACACATAAATCGGAACAAGCACCTTTAACTGTTGCTTTCTAATTATATCCAACTCGTTTGATTTTCAGCGTGTCCTGGAGGTGTTTGTACATTCTTTGACTAATTTTGATGTATGTTAGTGCACAAGGTTTGACCCTGATTATTTATTGCATATCGCCCATTTTGGACTTTCAACCAATTTTCCTAGATTTTGTTTTGAGGATTTCAAAACCGTTTTTGTTTCTTCAATTTTTAGAAATCCCTATCCAATTAAAACATGTCAATGTTCTTTTGTGGTCCTTTTGATTTTTTTCTGATTTTTTTAATGATCTGTAAAAACAATACGCTCCATGGGCACCATCTTAGATTTTCAAATAAATTTTGAGTAATTTGCTTGTATTGTTGCATTTTAAATCCATAGACGAATGTTTTCTTTGAATTTCTGAGCCTTACAAGTATCTCTCATATAATACAGTTAAATGCGTATCTTGGATTTGTTGTGATTGAAACCCCCACACTGATTTGAGACACATGTCCTCGTATGTGAATTAACTAAACACCTGATTGAATGTAAATTCAAACAGCTATGTTTTTGAAACTTTTTGTATCTTGGTTGTATAATTAAGTTTTCTTCGAGTAAAAACGTTTTGTACATCTTCTTGCCTATGAACAGCAATAATTGTGTTGAATTTGGTGGAGCCATCTTCATTGTTGACTGGTAGGTCACTCATTGAGAAGGTGAGCCGCAGTCTGTGATTAATCGTCCACATGGCAGGCTGGAAATGGTCGCAGCCCCATTGGTGCATATTGCTGCTGAAACGAGACCCGACACCTGTGCGAAAGGTGACCCATTTTTACTTACCTGGAAGGTTGCTATGTAAAGGAAATGACATAGCTAAGTGAATTATGTTTAGATCATTGGGGTCTGCATGTGCATCAGTGTTTTTGTGCACTGTTCGTCGAGGCGAAGCCTCGAGACGAACAGTGAACAAAGTGCCCAAACCCTGCCCATACCCAATTATCTAACTATAATTCACAGTCAGCTCAGTTAGAAGGTGCAACGAGAGATTTTGAGGCCCCCAAATTATTCATAATAGTAAAATTTCATATAGATCTAAACACTCACCGATTTCTTTGCCTCGTATTTCGCTACAGAAATGTTCGTCAAAGAGAGAAAAAAGGCGATATTGGAGTGCTTGTATGTCAATGTAACATAGGTGAATTTCGTATTTGCTCCTATAACGAAATTAAAAAATTTCACACTTTTTGTAACCATAGAACATTTCTTTCTTCTCGCTTAAATCCTTTCGAGGGGGATTTTTTTATGGAAAGGTTGTACATCAGGGCAAACATCGGTACTTTTGTTATTAAGGGACACCCGATTGGGAATCTCTCGTTGCACCTTTAAATATCCCCGTCATACACTAGCATGCATCAGTTCCAATATAAAGTAATATAGATAATGTGTTAAAATAAGAAAATTCACCACACTATAACAAATAAATAACTTCACAAATTACAAAAACAAAAACACATACCCCGGCCAACCGACCGGCCTTCATTGGCCTTCTAACGCAATCACCTGTATCGATCCAATTCGCAGTTGTAAGGATATTGTTTGTTGATGGGTTCCATCTCTATACATCGCCATTTTAAAACCCGTGGTGTTTACCATGTAATGAGGTCATATGAGCATGCGAAGTGCATACACAAGAAGTGGACTGCCCAGCAACAATATTGCCAGCAGAGCTGCCTCCAGTTAGTACCAAGCTAGGGGCTATATTTAAAAGTTGGATTCCTCCAATTAAAGGTATGTGTCCGATCTTTAGGCCTATACTAGTGGTAATGGTGCACACATGTCCATACCGGCCTATCTAATTGGGTTAGTTCAAAATAATTCTTTGTTCGTTTGCTATCACTTCATCCCGTTTATATTGTAAATAGGATATGTATCCCACCAACACCAGCATTGAGGGTTTTTTGTCTAAGAACTATTATGGCGTTCAATGAGTGACTAAAAAAAAAAACCCGCTCAATTAAAAGGCTGGATCCTGTTACAAGCTATTGTCAAGTAATTAGTCCCTTTTGTTTTCGAGTCAGCGCACTCCTGTCAAATGACCGTAAACAAAAAACAGTAAATGTCAAGAAAACAATTTGAATGTTTTGATAGTGATCTTATGAGGTTTAGGAATGAAACACAAACGAGTATCGGCAAGGCAGTGGCGATACAAGTATAACCAGCCTTTTTTTTAAATAATTCGGGGCGGGGGGAGGGGAAAATAGGGCAGAGGGGGCACATTATTTTCAGGGGAAAGCATCAGGGACGCCAATTGCTCCTCGCTACGCTCGCATGGTTGACCCAAATTTTGAAGAGATGGGGGAGGAGGGGGGTTGGCAACTAATGTACCCTCCCCCGTGCGTGCATACAATGTCATTTCTATACTTTTATTACATCTCCCAATGCGTCCGGTACGTTATTTGATAGCGCCCCTAAATCCGCCACTTAGCATACACTATAACAATTTGTTAGTATGTATAATAGTATATGGCCTTGTTGTTTTTATATGTATTGACACTCGTGCAGAAAATCCCATAATTTTCAGAGGGGGCAAAGACCCCTGCCCCCCCCCCCCTGACTACGCCCCTGTTCAAATGCTGTGTTGGTCCTCTACGGTCAACAGTAGGTATATAGTGTTATGACCTATGGCAGGCTACATCCTCTACTTCGTTACACTATTTTTTTATGGGGTCAGATATTTTTTAATTATGTTTTTCGGGAACTTCGTAGTAGTTTACCTGAAAGCTTTGTTTTCAACTGAAAATTTAGTTTTATGTGAACATTGTTTTTTTTTTTTGATTGAACACCGTATTTTGAATAATATCGAGAAAAGCTATAATATTGACTGAAAATTTGTCAGTTCCAGTTCATAAACCCTACTGTTCTTTTAACTTTTAGAGTTTTCTGAGTTTTGTCAGTGCTCATTTTTGAACTGAAATGACAATGTACTAAATTTGCTTTTGTGAGTTAGTGCTAGAATTTTGAAATTTATTTTGCTTAAGCTTTAATATATTATCTTTTAAGTAAACTTGTTTAAACTGAGGGTTTTTACTGAAAACTGAGTGATTGAAATAGTTTTGAGAAACATGGTTTTTCAACAAAAAATTCAATCATTTAAAAAAAATAATAACTCATCTTTAAACTCAGTTTTATAATGATAAACTTTTTCGAAAAAAAAAAAAAATCACTAATAAACTAAGTTTTTGAAATCTAGGTTTTCCAATCGAGAATAACCCTATTTTTCAGGTTGATAAACTAGATTTTTTTTTGTTAATTTTTTTTTTTTATAAAGAAATGTGTTTTTTCAAGTATTGTACGATTCAATTCCAATTTTTTTCTAAAAAGTTTTTTTTTTTTTTTTTTTTAAAATTAGGTTAAAAACGCGTGTTTTTTTGTTTTTTGATTAAAAAAAATATTATTATAGAGAAATCCATGACACTGGGATAGTTGAAAAGCCACTCAAGCAACCATTCCCCCCGCCACACTTATGATAAACTTTGTCAACCACCCTTTAATGTGCTTGATTGACTTGTGGTACATCTGTTGATATATTGATTTTAGCCATTGTTGTTCAGGCATTGTTTTACCATACGAATCAGTCTCCTCGCCTTTTCCTTTGTTTCTAGAGGTTGTCTGGAGTCACCAGAAGAAGAGGTGCACAAATTATCAAGATTCTTTTTTTCGCGTGCAGTTTATCTAGAATCTTATTGTTTGGTGTGCCAGGTTTGTATAATTTGTGCTCTCTTCCTCAGATAACCTTACTGTAGACTGATTCTCGTAGAATATAATGCACTTACCAACAATGGAGAATACAAAAACACGATGCCTAGAAGTGTTCATTACATGGTCGTTCGCTGTTCATAGGTAGATAGCTAGTGAATGGCTTGGTCTATAAGATGCAGCCAAGGCAAAGTTCCAATGTCTGGAAGATTTGTGGAATGAAGAGAGTGGGCAGCGGTCGGCATAAAGTCAATGAGAGCGCAGGTCTCTGTCTGCCGAGTTGGTGTGTTCTTTGACAATATTATGCAACAGGTGTTTGTTGTCCACAGGGCCTTGTTCACAAGTTTATGTGTGGCTGATGTTCTCTCTTAATCACTGCAGATGCAAGCCTGAAAGCAATTGGTAGAAACTTCGATGGATTTGGACGAAGGCAAGCCAGTACTGGTTCTCACTATGGTCTCCTTAGTACTGTGTCCAGCTTCTTTGTGTAATAACAATGCCAAAACAACCACGCTGGGGTAGCATACAACTCAGCAGCGCTGTGCCCAGAGCCAGGGGTGGTGTTGGCATAGTACCTGGATGTGCAAGCACCCATGAGGATCTAGCAATTTAAGAAAGCCGGCACAGGGGGGTTTATTCCTTGAAGACAAACCTTTGCCACATACTGATTCGATAATGCTGCCCGGAAGGTAAAGCTGCCGATCAGCTTCACTCTCAGATATGTTCAGGTGTGGATTGTATGGCATAGGGCGCTCCCATGAATTGATATTGATGACAGTGAAATACTCTTTCTGGTTACACACTTTAAAACGTAAAGATCGGATAAACAGAATTCGTGGTGGTGTAGCATGTTATGATAAAATAAATTTATTGTACATGAAAGAGACTGATATTTTTGACATGAGATAGAATCACTTGGATTCAGTTAAATTTACCTTGTACTAAACCCATTCTTGTTGCTATGTTTATAGACCACGCTGACTGTAAATAATAAAGGCTTGATTTAAAGTGATATTATTACAACCACTACTGCGTCTAATGCTAATCATGAATTAATTTTTTAGGTGGACTTTGAATTTAGATTTTACAAAACAAAACCAAGCTCAGAAAAATCAATAGTTTTTGGGGATATGTCAACGTTACCGCAACTTATTAATGAACCCTACTAGAATACACTGACACTACTGAACAACTATTGACTTGCTTTTGTATCAAACCTGAATAAGACCTCTCAATCTGGTGTCTGTCATATATTATAAGTGACCTTCACTCATCTAATCTCCTCCTCGAAACATAATAATAAAAAAGCTCCTCCTAAAAGATTTAAACCAGGTTCAGTTAAACATTTCAGTACTGAAAGATTTATTTTGGATGTAGTCTGCCACTTGTGCATGAAATTCATCAATTTGTTTCAGTTGATGATTCTTGGAATGCTTGTAAATACAAATTTACTAGTATCATGTAAATTAGACGTCCCCTTTTATTGAAATGATGGTGAAATAATCAATTGTCAGAATGGATTTCACAGGAATCAATCGCCCTTTTCTCGTGAAAGAGATTATTATACTTCTAAATCTACATAAAATAATGATGATAACGGATGGATAAAAGCCAAACACTCATGCATAAATTTAATACCCAAATAACACTCCGTAAACAAACTTTATTGTAATTAATCTAAAACCACTAAGTTTTAACAATATCCCAAACAATCTCTGGAAAACAATTAAAAAGGTATTCCTAGCAAAAAACCTGGTGTAACCCCCTACTTTAATTAAAATTACATGCATGACAATACTGGTAACATTATAGTAACAATAATGCTAAAGACCTTCAATGAGTTTAATAAATATTCTTACTTCACGCTTTAATTCGTATCGGTAAACTCTTGCTTCTAATTCATGAATAACCGTGGGCCAATCTTTTTAAACTGACATAATGTGAATGTAGCGACCTAATCTTTTTTAAATTTTACCATGATCACTGTGATTTATTTAAACTGTATTAGGACCATAACCTAATAAGCAGCGCTGGATTAGATGATATGAAACACCTCACTTTTAAAATTGGCCCGCCCTCACTAATTGTGCAATTTCTCTATCAATTTATGTACTCTTCACTTTCACATCATTTTTCCAACAGATTGGAACAAATGCTAAGTTTACACCTATTTTTTTTTTAAGTCTGTGTGATGCATGTAATTAAAAATTATAGACCCATTTCATTATTATCTGTAGTATCAATGATTCTTGAAAGATGTGTTTATAATCAATTTTATACTTTCCTAACAACATCACATGATATTTTAAGTGAGTAGCCAATCTGGTTTTTTTCGAGCCAATCATAATTCCATTTCACTGCTACCACTTTACACTTGACTTTCAGATTATTAACAAGAACATTGCTAAAGTTTTGCAATTGAGTTATCTTTTTAGACTTAAAATGCCATTTGAATACAGTGCAACCATGAACTTTTAAATCAAGAAACTAAATGATTATGGTATTCAAAATAATGAGCTGAAATGTTCAATCATATTTCGTCATCGTAAACACGGTTTGTTTTGTATTGATTCCTGTACTATCAGATTTTAAATAAACACCTCGATATAGGTGTTCACAAGGAAGTATTTTAGTTCCTTTACTCTTCCCTCCTTATTTTACATAATTCCCCACTTCCCAAGCTCGGTTGGATTTGTAAAGTAATCTATTAATGCAGATTATACATCTCTTTTATGTAAATCTAAGGATCCAGATTATTTTGGGGAAAATATTTTAATAACCAACTAAAGGTTATTGCTAACTGGTTCCTTAAAATTAATTAAACTTTAAATATTAAAAAACAAAGGTTTAAAGGGTTTGTGGGTCACCTCATATTGTACTAAACAAAAAATTAGTAATATAGTGTTAAATATGGCGATACTGGGTTCTTGAGCATGTTAAGAAATTCCATATCTCGGTGTTTACTTTAGATAATCCTCCACTTTCATGGACCCCAACATACCATAACCATTAATTCAAGGTTTCATAAGAAAATTGGTATTATTAGACGTGTTAAATGTTTGTTACCTCAAATTATTCTTGTCATGCTTAGTTACGCATTGGTGTTGCCTCATTTTGATTATTGCAGCAGTGTTTGGACAAGACCTTTCTAAAACCAATTTTGCAACCTCTCTGCAAGTCCAGCACAATAAACTTGCCAGGATCATATTAAGTGCTGATAATCTTACAAAGAACACGCAATTGGATGACATGTTAATTGAGCTTTGCTGGTCCAGACCGTCACAAACGATAGGATCTTGCTATGTACTGTTGTATTTCAAATGTTTAACAAATCTTTCAACCTACTTACCTTCTCTAACTTTTATGTATACGTCTTCTCAGCATGCATATCCTAAAGATATCAGTAACGTGGCTCCTTAATATTCCTAAGTATAACTCAAATTCAGATTATACGTACATTTTCATTACCGGTGCTGTTGAAACCTTTGGAATAGTACCCATCTAATATTAAATTAATATCTATAGTACCAATATTTCAGTACCCTGTTCAACCATATTATGAAACCACTTTATTAATTTCCTTTAGGTTTCATTATCCTTTTTTAATTGGAAAGGTTTACGTAATTTGTATTTTCAGTTGATTTGTTGTTGCAAATCTTTAAAACTTGTAGACTTGTATAACAAAAGTGTAAACTTAACAGGGCCCTCAGGGAGAAGCAGTACTTAAATACTGATTAGGCTACTCTGTATAAATAAAAATGTAAATAAAATAATGATAATTGATTTGGAAATTCTGGCGATGATGAGCTCTTGGTGTTAAGATGTCCATGCACTATGTCTTGGGCTTCAATCAGCTTGAAGGTCTTGGATATGCTGGAAGTAGGCCCATGTCTGTAGTATGTGCTTTCTATTTCGGTCCACCTTCTGTCTCGAGTTTTTTTTTTTGAAGGCCCAGATCGTCAGCGTAGGCCATATTGTTTTGAGTTGTTTGAGGTAAAATCGCCTGGGTCATACCGTTGAACAGCCTGGGAGCATTACTGATCCTTTTGGACTCTGTTTCAGACGACGCAGTCGATTGCTCTGCCCTTCACTGGTCTTAAGGATAAAGCTATGGTTTGCAAGCATGTAACATATGAATTGTACAAGGTGACGATCCGGGATGGTCCTGAGAAGCTTGAGTGTCAGACCCTGGTGCCACACGGTGTCATAAGCTGGTGTAAGGTCAACTAAGATGATGCCTGCCTTACGACGCTTTTCAAAGCTCTCATCAATTTCATTTGTAAGTTTTACAATCTGATGGACAGTGCTCCGGCCACGGCAAAATCCTGCTTGTTCATCAGGCAGATTCAACGACTGGCTCCAGCCACGAGCCAGGATCAGCCTCTCAAGGAGTTTGAAGGAAACACACAGTAGTGATATTGGGCGGTAGTTCTTAAGGTTGTCAACAGGCTTGTTTTGGTTTGGGGAATGCGGTGATGGTAGCCCTCCTCCAGATCTTGGGTAAGGACTGGTCGGTGAGGCAACATGTGTAGAACTCCCCTAGGGCCATTCAAGACATTGTGCGCTACTTTGCATCAGGAACTCTGCTGGTATATTATCAGGCCACTGGCCTTTCCACTATTTATTTGGCTGATAGCGGAGGTGAGTTTGTATATCATATTAGGGGTAAAAGCATCATGGTCTAATAACCACAAAGGATAACAATATATGTGCACTTATTTCAATGATTCTGAGAGTTTGAGATCACATGAAAATTAATTTCAACTTACCCGTGGGATGTGGTGGTTGTGCACCAGCAGTGCGACTATCTGACGCTAAATGGATGAAGGAGAAGAACAATACACTTTATTAAATTCATTATAAGGAAAGCAGTTGCGTAGCCAGCCCGGAGGTTTCGAGGGGGCAAATTCCCGGTAGGTGCAACAAATGTCCCCAATCACAATCAATCATTTCCCGGTCCCAGGTCAAAAGAATCCGAAAAGGGGCTGATTTTACATGAATGTCCATGTTTTATTTCCCGATTTCCCCTAAAAAATGTTGTCAGAGGGGGCACTCTTAGGAATATAAGTACAACTAAAATGAAAACAGTTCCCTTTGTTAGGGACCTGCAAAGTATCACCCTGCTGATTAACTTTACTGGTAAACATAACTGGTGAATGAACAATAAACTGGTGAATAGAATATTCTGTTGTTACACCTGTGTATGTGGTACAACTAAAAAGCAGTCTTTCAAATAAAAATGCTCTTGAACAAGAGAGCTAGTTCAGGGCCTTATGTAAGGAATCTGGTTCCCGTGGGACTTTCATGTTTATTTCTAATTTTTATTGGATTCCAGTATACATTAGCCACTTTATTAAAAAATCAAATGGTGCCAATTTTTCTAAGCATTTATAATATGTTATTTATGCAAATTAATATGACGTCATTTCAAAAATAATAAAAATGCTCAAGTACCATGAAGGTTTACCTGAAAGGGTAGGATATATTTCTTTGACCATTACAAACTCATATCTGGCGTTCTCATCTTGATAGTGTCTTGAAATTGAAAACGGTTGCATTCAATGACAAAACCTTAAAATTACCATATTATATGTAATTTGTTTGGTTATATCGTTTAAAAACATTACAAAATGTGTATAATAAAGTGTAAGATTATGTTTTTGACCATTAGAAACTCGTATCTGGCACTTCCAACAATGGAGAAATCCCAGATGGTGACCAATACGTCTGCTGTTTCAGACTTTTCAAAACCTACAAATTACCATCATGTCTGTATTATATTTAGTTATGTATCATCCAAAATGATTATAAAGTATAGATTGGGGTATGAGACATGTTTTTGACCACTAGATATTTATATAAATATTATACATTATTTGTTATCAGCCTTAAATTTTCAAGATGCTGGCCAAAGTGATAACAAATACATGCCAATTTGGTAGGTTTAAAGAACTTAAACGGAAGGCATAATGCCATAATTTTTCATTTCAAGTATGTTACCAAACCAAAATATACCAGAGATGAGTTTCTAATTGTCAAGGTCATATTTCATACTTAAATTTGTACTTTTTTGTGATTTCCGGATATTATAACTTAATATATCCAGATGGTAAATTGTAGAGTTTAACGACATTTGAAGACGTCCATATTGGCTGACATCTTGGAAATTAAGGAAAGATGATATCAACTATATGCCTGACAAGAGCTTACGATGCCCTTAAAATTGTGTGTTTTCTTCCACACAATTATGTCTAGTCAAACTGTGAATTATTTACCATTTTGCCACTTTGGTAGAACTTTTGTGGACATTTTGGCAGCCATCTTGGATCTGAAGCAACATAATGCTTGGTAAGAGTTTCCGATGGCCCTTGAAAATATGTGTGTGTTTTTCTCATATTAATGATAAAAGAAGCTAATCGGTTGATTTGATTGAGTTACTGGTATATTTTAATATTGAATTATGATGTCATACTTAATTTGCATGGAAAATGGTGAATATATGCTTGAAACCAGAGCATCATTGATGCAGTAGCCTATAATTGATGCCATTCAAAGACAACAACATGTATGATTCAATTCTCTATATACCGCTTTGAATTTTACTATCATACATACTTCAGTAAATAGTTACTAAGTTCCATGTTGATGATGCCAATTGTTTTTCACATCCTCTTTGTTGCTTTAATTTACATAAAATTCTCTTTTTAATTAGGCCAACAAGTTATTGTTATCCAAGCTAACTTAAAGGTGCGTGTTCCGATCGTCTTTAGGACCCCCCTGATTTACCCGGAAGTAGTATCGATTTTGATATCAGATGAAAGGCCATATTTTTCTCATTGTCGTCCTGAAATTTGAGCTCTCAAATCCATTTCATTCCCAAGATATAAACAAAAAACCACCGTTTTAGTGGTTAACCATCAATGTTAGCACAGTATTGAATAGGGCTTTGCAACATGCATAATTGCATCTACCATCAAAACCGCAAGTTTAAGTTTGTTCCCACAGTACTTGATGGGGTGTATGTGCAAGTGCCAGGCTCTCATATCAAGTAGAGAACACAATACACATAAATCGGAACAACAATGCACCTTTAATAGGTTATTACTTTGTTCTTTAAATTTACATAAATGTATTAATTGAAAAGTCATAATCCCATGAATGCCACACTTCAACACATTCATGATTTTGTAGTGGCACCTGCCTTATTTTTTAATGTACCTTACTCCTTACAACTAGTTTATATTTAAAGGGACACGCTAATTTTCAGAATAGGACTACCCAATTTTAAAGCCAGGTGTTTGGCATCTATATTATATCCCAGAGTATCAATTACATTCTGAGGATAATAAGCCAAAAATGTTATTTTTATATGTACGCTAATACAAATGTGCCTTCTTCATGCAATATTAAATGGTGACTTCATTGTAATAGTAATTTACTAATAAATATCATGTGAACCCCACAAAAAATTATGCCCACCTAATCTGAGCTTTAAGTTCTTTTTTTAAAATCCATTTTAATGATATGGACTTCAAATCAATAGCCAATCAAGGAGTCAGGCCATATGAAACTTGACTTAAACAATGTAATTTTAAGCTCCATGCATGTTACACAGAACCACAAAATATGCCCAAATTTTAATGGCAATAACTTGTTATGGTGCGAAAAAATGTTTATATGCCTCTTCAACTTCCAAATGCAAATGGATGCGCCAAAGGCAGAGTGGCCCGATCCTCATATAAGCGCTGTGGAGGGTCCCATCCTTCCGCACAGCGGAGTCTGTTGCATCCGCATACGCAGGTACCATTTATACCACCTGGTGGAGAGAGGCAAGCCGAGGTAAAGTGCCTTGCCCAAATGCAAAACACATGGCGACAGCGGGGCTTGAACCCACACCTTATGCTTATGAGGCAAGCACCGATCCACTGCCCACATGGGCCCAACAATTCAAGGAACAGCAAATATTTTGCTCTAATATTAGTCATACAGATGTTAATCGGCAAGACTATTAATGGATTATGAGCTAATGTGTGCCTGCATTTTGGTAGTTTAGTTTGTCAATCTTCGTTTACCACACATTAAATGAGAGAAACTTCTAAGGGTTGTACATTTATAAACCCAATGTGCCTGGACACGACTCAGAATTGAGCAGCCTTTCGGAATAAATAACGTGCATGATGTGACATGTGCTTTATTCCGTAAAGCTCATGAATTCGAGTCGTGTCCTGTCAGGCAAAGTGGGGTCAGTCAAATGTTACCAACCCAACTTGGGTTGGTAACTTCTTCAATCTTTATTAGTTTTTCCCTAATATCAGTCTTCACTTTGACTGTAGTTTAACTTTCAATAACAATTTTGGTCAAATGCTAAGGACTATTATAATATTATGTGTAATAAGACATATGATGGCTTACAAATGATGATATATAAACCAAATTATTTCCAATACCAAGCGAAATATCAAGTGCTAGTGCTGTGGACAGGAATGATACACATGGGTGTAATAGTCAGGGTTTTATGTGTTAAAGGTGCTTTTTCCGATTATGTGTATTGTGTCTTTTACTTGATATGATATGAGGCCTGGCACTTGCACATACACCCCAGCAAGTACCGTGGGAAGGAGGAAACAAAACTTGCGGTTTTAATGGTAGACGTAATAAATGCTGTACAAAGCCTATTCAATACTGTGCGAATATATTGATGCGTTAACCAATAAAACGGTGGTTTATTGTTTATATCTTGGGAATGAAATGGATTTCGAGGGCTCAAATTTAAGGACGACAATGAGAAATACGGCCTTCATCTGATATCAAAATCGATAGACTTCCTGGTAAATCAGGGGGTCCCAAAGACGACGGAACACGCACTTAAAGGGGATCTGTCATCCTTGGCAGCCCGAATTTGGAGACGAGACTAGTGATACATGTGTAAAATTAGTCAAACCAGAAGGCACTGTGATGGGTAATTAACAATTAACAATAACAAAACCACCATATTAAAAAATGCACAAGTTTTATTAAAGATGAGTCTTCGTGTAAAATAATATTGTTTTTTCATATTTGAACTTACTTGCAACCGGAAACAAAAATTGTTTGAAAAAGATATAATTAAACCTGGAAAAGGTGATACCTTTATTAAAATACACAGATCAGTAAGAAGTAATGTGGAAAGCAACAACCATTATTGGCATGACGGTCCCCTAAGAATGGGAATTTGGGAAGCCATGCTGGAATCACATGACATTATTGAGGTGAAAGGTCCCAACTGGTGCATTGTGGATGAACTCAATACACCCCCTCTGAGTAGCAGTGTGGTTGTTGGAAGGAACACTTATGACAGTTTGGAGTGAGAAAAGAATTTGGGCGTTTCAAGTTACAAAGTGCAAGGTTAAGGGGAGCCAAACAAACATGTTGCTTATGCCAAAAAAAAAATGTTTGTTGTCTCGTACGACACGACGTGGACCCCTCGGTCCCGACCCTATTTTTTTATTTCATTAAATTTTTTTTTACTATTTTAAACCCAAACCAGGTATTTGACAGTCAACAAATTAATTTACAAAATATCACAAAATCTAGCGAAATATTCCTGTACCCGGTGATTTGCGTTGATTTCAGAGTAGTCTTGGAAAAAGTCAGGATTTTCCGTATTCGTACGGAAAATGATTTTGGAGCCCGAAATACGGACATACGTTTCGTTAAAAAAATACGGAAAATGGTATGTGTTACTAAAATAAAAATATAAAGTGTATTAAAAAAAGTCAGAAAAAAAGTAAATACAGAACAGTTAAAGTCACTAAAGAGGGCAATATATTTACAAAGGAATAAAAGAAATTCAGATTGAAATATTTTCATTTTAAAGTCTGTTAAAATGGATTCCGACATGGTTTTTTCTCACGACTTTCGGGATGGCTCACCCGCATTAAGATTTGATTTAACCATTTAACTGCTCACATGCTAAATCTGACGGGCTGGGTATTGTAACCCTATTTAACTTGGGCACTTAAGGGGATGAGACCTACAAACAATTGGTTTAAAGTTTTCAAGCTTGAAAGTTGAAGAATGGTTTGATACGGCTTAGTTTCCACTAACAGTTCCTTAAATGGGACTGTCAGCCGGCGGAGCTCTGTCCAATTTTTTCTGGAAAAAGCGCATTTTAAAGAGCTCTATCTCAGGATGCAGTTCATATGTGATAGGTAGCTTAGTTTCCAAGTTATGAGCCTTTAAAGTTAGACTTAAAGTCATTTGTAATGTACTACTGTAGCTAAACAATTCTCAATATGGACTGTGTTCATACTAAAAAAGGCAAATGTTGCGCCCGGCAGGGGAGTTAGCCTGACCATCTCTCTGTCATTGGGTTGGGCCAGCTCCCTTCATAAATGGTGCCTGTGGGGGTTCGCCAATCCTCCCGGCACAGCGAGTCTGTTTTGGATTCCCAGCATATGCTGGTACACCATTTATATCCTGGGTGAGAGAGGCACGCCAGCGAAGGGTAAAGTGCCTTGCCCTGTGAACAACACAGTGGCGACAGCGGGAGCTCGAACCCACAAAACTTCTGCTTATGAGAAGATGGCTGATCCACTGCACCACGGTGACCCCAGTTCTTAAAGGGGGACTTTCAGATGGCTCAGATACAATGTTTGTGGATTGATGATTACCATTTTTTTAAATGAGTTTCAAGTACACTATTTTTAAAAAAAATCTCCCGACTCCTACCGACCCTAATGTTTTTGCGAGCCTCTATGGACAAACCAACAATTTATTTTTTTTGGCCTTATTGCCATCATTACGTGAATTCATAAATGACACTGCTAATGATTTTTAAATAATAGTGGTATTTAAAATAACCACTAGGCTCAAACAAACAAACTGAAAAATTGGCTAAAAGATAATGCCAGATAATGGGAAGATAATGTAGGACTATGCATGTTATAATACTTGAAACTGAATATTAAAATTAACATCTTAAGAACCAACCAAAAACTACTTGAAAACTACCTTTTATACAAATTACCAGTTTAAATTTGCTAATTTAAAAAAAAAAAAACTTCAAATTTTATTAAATGTTGTACTGTGATTGAAAGGCCTACAATATCTACATTTTGTTTGACTGTTTGAGACAGGATAATTCAGTAAGTAGCTTTGAGGTAAGAATTTGCAGTTAAAATATAGTCACTTTGATTTTTCAAACAATGCAGCTAAGAACAGGAAAATAATAAACATACACCATATTTTGATCATGTAATAACAGCTTCAATGGAATACATTTTCATCTAAAAGTGATGGATTCCATAAAGTCCTTTAGATGCGTGAGGTACTATTAAGGTAACTTTGGTTTATTTCTGTGTCCAAATTCTGTTAACTTAGAGAATAAAAGGTATGGTTTGGGCCCGGTACTATCTTTACGACGAATTGAATCAAAGCGACTATACCATTATTTTAAGTGGAAGAACGAGGCCGGAGGCCGATTTCTTCCAAGCAAAAAATAATGGTGAGCAGGGTTCAATTCGGTCTTAAGAGAGACCGGGTTCCCCAAAATCATACCTTATTCGCTTCTTAAACATCTTATCATTTAAGGGGGTTTTTTTTTCTTTTCTCTTGATTGTTTACTTGGCAGACAATCCCCCCATCTTTAACCCAATTAGCGATGCTTAAAGGACTGACACCACCCAGTGACAACAATCGAAAAACCGTTGAACGCAACGATATACGCAACGAGACGGCGAAACGTAGGCAGGCGCGCGCCAAAGTAGCAAAACGCGGTATTAACCGCGAGAGCGCTTCAACTAAAAATACCTTCATACGCAGCGCATAACTACATGGGTTCAATTATTAAAACGCCAAGTAAACCGGGCAATCGCAACCAATAAAAATTGCTTACATTTTCACAGAGTTTCAGAATCTCTATTAATATTTAGTCATGTGTCTTTTACACTATATTTAATTTGCCCCAAATAAGAACATAATTAAAAAGATCATAGTTTTTGTGTCAAATACTATATAACGAGTATTCAATATTGTTATAGTTTCAACAAAAAGATGTTCCTCTGTGATGGGTTGTGAAAAGGTCTTCTGACAAAAAGTTATTAATCAGCTAATATCTCCACAACTAGAGTCCTAAAAAGATGAATGAAGGAAAGGACTTGAAAACATAACCACCTGCTAGTTGAAAGCATCAACGTCAAAATTAAACCATTATGGGCAAGTGAAACCACAATCTATATATTAAAGTTGCTATTACTATAGACGCTAAATCATAATCATAATCAATGAGATTTATAAAGCGCCTTTACAATGTAGGCAAGGCGCTATAAAGAAAAGAATGACAAAAAACTAAAATAGGGAAGAGGTGAGATTTCAGTTGGCGGCTGAAAAGTGGTAAACATTTGTCTGGTCCGGGAGCTCAAAGGGTAAAGCATTCCAAAGGCGGGGAACAACGATGGAAAATGCCTTGATCGACTGCATCTTCCTGGAACGAGGAACATCGAACTGACAGCAGTGCTGGAGCGAAGAGAAAGAGAATAAGGGAGTCTGGCGACATGAAAATAAGTGATATATAGGCGGGGACGCGATGAATTAAAGCTTTATGGGTTAAATGAAGGGATTTAAAGTGGATCCTTTGGGCAAATAGGAACCAATGGAGACTGTAGGAGAGGTGAGGCATGGAGTGAGTTGGGCTGTCTATATATAAGCCGAGCAGATTGTTATGTAATGTTTGAAGCCGGGTGATGGTGAGTTTTTTTGTCTATACCATCATAAGGCAGTTACAGTAGTAGAGCTTTGATTAATACCAAGAGTGCGAACCACATTATGAAACAAGTTATATTGATCAAGTATTTCCGGATACGGTTTTTTTTAAATACGGAGCTGAAAAATGACGAGCGTGAGCGATAGTGATGTGATATCACGAAACTGAGTGGCAAAGATCACACCCCAGGTTGCGGTATATAGAGGGGCAGGACGCCGGAATTAATATTGACCAGATGAGTGAAAAATGTTGAAGGGAATTGTAATGATTGGAAGAGCAGACAACAAAAAACTCAGTTTATCTGGTTAAGTTTGAAGCTTGTTGTTAAACATCCACGCTTGCAGATTCAGTGACACACCCGCTTAGCTTAAATACAATGCAAATACAGCATCACCAGGCCCATTTGGTCAAGCTGGAATTAGACCTGCACATCATCAGCATATCTGTGATAATGAGATGGTTGGACCTTGAATAATTTGGCCTACTCTGCGAGGTGTAATAAATAAAACCCAAGGGGCCGATGACTGACCTTGGGGCACACCATAAATAGTTCAGTTTCATAAGATAAGGTCCCGTTTACAGAAACACGGCTAGTTCTCATGTTCTAAAGTAGGTCTGAAACCCAGGTTATGTTCATTTCCACTGAGACCAAAATCCACAGCCAAGCCGTTTCAGAAGGATACCATGATCCCACGTGGTTATCGGAAAGCCGTGAAAGATCTAACATTAAGAGTGAAAACGGCTTGCTGTTATAATGGCCTTAGCTGTCTTATGAAAAAGGTCAAGGCAGTCATAGAGGTCTCGGTGCTATGACCTCGTTTGTAGACAGACTGATATGGATCAGACAGTAAATAGTTTAAACCATAGTTAGTAATTTGAATTAGAAACACTTTTTAATATCAATTTACCGACAACGGCAAATTGGGCAGACAGGTGGGAAATGTTTCAATAATTTCTGTCTAAGAGAGATTTTTTAAGAACTGGTCCACTAACGAACAATGGCCTTACCAGTCACCAGGAACAATAACCCACCTGGATAGGGAGCCAATTAACAAGGTTGGTCCAAAACAGGCAATAAAGTTGCAGAAGATGTTGCTGGACGAGCCAAGTTTGAATCGGGGTCAAGGGGCAGCTATTAGAGGACATTCATGATACTTATGCAATCATCTTAAGTGTTAAATCCACAATTTGACAATTGCCTGAAGGTTAATTGACCGCAGCAGGTAAGGTGGAGTACTACGACATGTTACATCGAATCAAAATCATGCCTTATTCTACTTATTTTACATCAAAAACTCGCAGAACTTATTAGCAAGATCAAAAGATGAATCAGTATCAGGGAGATTGTTACAACTGGCATTGAGCAATTATAATCGTTTTGTACATGTCCTTGGAATTACATTTGAAACCTTTGGTAATATTTAGATTTGTTCATTGAGATGACATCAGCAGCAGATCTTTTAGCATAATAAACGACTGCGTATCAACTCAGATGTGGACTTTCTCATCAGTCATTTCTAAAGACGGACGTTTTGCGCCCTTACTTCCACCACAAGTTCAGTATACCACTTTGGTTTAAACCTAACGGACCTAGATTTAGAACGAGAGGGAGCATGAGCATTTAGAACAGACTGACAAGCATGATTATAGAATTAACAACGCTCTTTAACGGCTATGAGCCAGGTCTGTACCTTTTTAATCTCCTTAGCGAGATCACTACAAAAGCCGCGATGCGTCCAATTGATCTAAATTGCGAGACATGGCTAAAGGTTTAGCAATCACAGGCCTAGAAGCATTAAGGGAAACAATTCATGATAAGATGATCTGAGTGAAAAGATAGGATTAACATCCCATCAGTGACAATTGATTCATTACTCTTTACAATGAGCAGGTCCAAAGTATGACAAAATTTATGAGTTGGAACATTACAAGTTGGGTATAAAAAACCCCGGATGAGAGAAATGGTTAAAATTGTCTACCAATTCAGGCTTTAGAAGGAGTCTTATATATGTAAGTGTTTAAAATGAGTCAGTCATAGATTAACACACGAACAGTCCTTAGGTGGAGAGGATCCACACAGATGAGAAAGGCTCAACTCGATGAGGAACTCGGATGTCTTCAGCTGTTGACTTCATATGGGTTATGGCGATAAACACAACTCGTTCAATGTATTTGAGGGTTGGGGAAATGAAGGCGATACTCAAAAGTCTTACACTTCTGAATAATACCTCTATCTCTGAGTCTCATGGGATTTATGAAGAATTCCAATACCACCAGCATGCTTATCCTGAAATTCATGAAACGATTAATTCGGAGGGTCAACTCTCCAATGGTGACATAGTCGTATCTAGATTCATCCTTCAGCTAGCCACTGAAATTCCCAAATCAAGGACAACACCACTGTGAATTGGAGAGTGCTAATAATTGAAAATTGATAACATAAACGTAACCGTCATCTATCTAAACTGCCAGTGGAATATCAGACTAGGCTTCAAATGCAATGCCTCTCAAGGCCATGCATTGATAATGCATGGATTTCAACTTTCACATTCACACAGCATGGCTACATTGTAGGACCACAGACAATTCAGCATAACGACTGCAACATCGTGCGTCAAAATTTCAAAATCCACTGACATAACTTTTTAAACGAAAGTCATTAAGTACTTGCATACGTGCGAGTTTCAAAAGAATTGGACAAGACATAAGACTAGTTCCATGAGACAATATGGGTGCCTCTCTAATTTGCACGTGATGACAATAGCCGATATTATAGGCTACCAAATTTGGCACCACTTCAGCTTAATCCGTTTTTTACACTACTCCCTAGCGGAGCCGTATTTTTTCTCATCCGCAGAGTGCAAAGGTTCTTTCTGCAGCACTGGTCGTACCTGTGCTTAGAGATATATTCCTTCCTTCGTCGCATTTTTATTGGTTCCCCTCTTCACGACATAATGGATTTGCTGGAATTTGTTTTGACGACCACAATTTTTTCTTTCAGAGGTGAAATCTACAAACAAAAGGTTGGGTCAACGATGGGCAGTCCATGCAGTGTCATAGCCAAATGGTTCTATGGAAATGGCTTTGAACAAAAAGCATATACGGCAACCACCGGTGGCTGTAGGCCAAACTAGGAGGAGATATGTGGCTGTTATTCTAGAGATCATTCTCAGAGGAACCCCTCAACAGCTGACAGAAACCACCTTAACTCTGTAGATCCTGAAAGCATCAGATTTACGCACGAAGAGGAGGTAAAGGGCAATATTGCCTTCTTGAAACACCATCACCAGAAAAGACGACGGGTCTGTGAAGTTACTAAGCTAGGGACGAAACTAGACCCATACTGACTCAATATTTGAATTCACATCACAAACCTGCTACAACCAAACCAAGTTAGGTTGTGGTGAGAAACCTCCTAGATAGAAGTGAATCCATTGTCACAGAAGGAGTTGATAAAAAACAGGAAGAAGAAAAGATAATGGTCAAGCACCGAGTCAGAGTGGCGGATCTCCAAGCGGACATAGGAAAGAACAAATGAGAGACAAAACCAAGGTGAAGGGAAAATGAAAGAGAATGACAAGGAAAAACAAAGAATATGGTAGTCATCCCCTACATACAAGGCGTATCCGAGAGACTGCAACGTGTCTTCAAGAAACACAACATCTCCACTGCAATGAGACCTTGCAACACATTGAAAACCATCCTTGTACACCCGAAGGATAAACGTGAAACTGCGCAAACTTGCGACTGCGTATATGAAATCCCTTGCCAGAACTGCAAGAAGTCATACGTGGGTGAAACTGGTAGAGCCTTTGGAGTAAGGTTGAAAGAACACATGAAGGATGCGGAAAAAGTTAGCAGCAAGAGGTTCACATGCGCCAGTAAAAAGGACTCGGTGGGTAAGGTAAGTGCATAAATCAGCTGTCACAGATAACATTGCCAAATTCAACCAGTGATTGACTGGGAGGGGGCCCAAATAATTGACAAGGACTCAAGCAAGCAAACAAGGTGGATTAGAGAAGCAATATGGATCAGGAAGAGGGGAACCAATATCATGAATCGGGACGAAGGATTATATTCTCTAAGTCACATGTATGACCAGCTGCTGCAGGAAAGAACTTTGCACTCTGCGGATGAGAAAAAATACGCATCTCGCGGCTGGATCGGCGCACTACTGAAGAAGTTCTCTGACCGGAGAACGAAACGTCTAAAATGTGAGTAAAATTCTGGACTTGAAAAGCATAATTTTCAAAATCATATTCCACTCATTTATGTGTTGTAGTAAGTGTCCATACAGACAATGACTAAAATGCCAGATTTTGTCCTTGTTAGGCTGCTTTGTAGGGTATGTTAGGATACCTATACTTGTTACAGACATGCAAAAATCTGATTTCTGATGGTTTTTCTCAATTTTCTGATTTAGCAAATGACTCATAGTGCCTTTATACACACATTGTCTTTTAAAAAGAGGTAGTGCTCTCCTAAAAGCTCTAATATCAAATTAAGGAGTATTCAGAGGAGAATTTAGAAAATATTTATCACTGCAATGTACATAAAAAATGATCTTCCAAGAGGAGTTACAAATCACTCTCCTTAAGAAGAGCTGCATCAGGGGAGTGATCAAATGCACTTAAGGAGAGCTGTATGGGAGCAAAACTCTCACTCGCCTTAAAAGACAATGTCTGTTTATGTCCTTCTGTGTGTCAACCTTCAAAATGTTGTTCCAACCTATTCATATACAAACTTACCGATTTCACAAAACTTCCCACTAAAACCAGGCTCACACTCACAGTAGTGATAGAAAAGACCAATGCATGTTCCATGATGGCATGAAACAAAACTACAACCAATGTATACTAGGAAATGATTGGCAAATAGAACAAAAGTGGGAAACAAAAAAAATATAAGCATGTTTAATTAATTTTTATGCATGATACCACAGCATGTAAAATACTTTTAAAATGAAGAGTTGCAATATACAGTAGGGCAAAACAAAATTGTCAATGACCTCAAATAACTCCTAGATGATCTTTGACCTTACACTTCTGAACATCCCATATGATCCACTCCTCAAGGGTCATTAAGAGGTCATTAAGGGTCATTAAGGGTCATTAAGCACAACTGCATGCAAAAACATGAAGTTTTCATACAATGATCGGATCTCAAATGATCCCTAGATAACTTTAAATGTCAAATTCCAAAACAACCCATATAATGCACTCAAAGATCATTCTGAACATGTTTGGTGGATACTATACAAGAATAAGCATTTTAAGCATGTTTACACAATGGTATGAAATGACCTCAAATGACATTTGACCCCTGTCCCTGAATGTACGACATATGTATATGACCCATATTTCTCAAGGATAAATCTTGGTAACTTTGGTGAATACCCATCAATTGTATGTAAGGAACATTTTAAGCATTTTGCAACAATAACCTTATGACCTCTAGGTGACCTTTGAACAATTATCCCTGAACACATTTGGCTCAATCCTCAATTTTTTTTTTTTTTTTTTTTTTTTTTTTTTTTTTTTTTTTTTTTTTTTTTTTTTTTTTTTTTTTTTTTTTTTTTTTTTTTTTTTTTTTTTTTTTCCGGGGAAGAATATGTATATCCGACGAGCGCAGCGAGTCCAATCATTTTTTACAATCGTTTGTGATTTTACAAAATCAACAAAAAAAACATGTATGTTCTAAGCGACATGGGCAGATCCAGCCCTCTCAAGTAGGGGAGACCAACTGAAAATGGAAGTTGACAGCCGCGAAGTGGCCATGGCGCTGCGTAAGCAGCTTGAGGATTCCCACCCTTCGACACGAAGCGCGGAACCCCTGCAATGATCGCTTTCAAAAATACATTTTCATGCAAATTTGATAGAAACAATTGCAAATTTAAATTTGTGTTCACCCTATAACGCTTACAGGTATGATAAACGGTATTAAAAAGAAAAAAATATAGTTATTGGTTTAGGTTTTGTTTGAAATAATTACATGTAAAGTGTTCACGGAGAGTGCATGGGTGGGTGTGGGAGGGATGTCCCCCGCCCGCGCAAAGCGCGGAACCCCTGCAATGTTCAATTTCTAAATACATTTTCTTATGCAAATTTGATAGAAACTATTTGAACTTTACAAGTGCTTCACTTAATAATTTTCCTAACCCGCAGGTTTTCTCTGGGTACTCCGGTTTCCTCCTGCTTCTAAAATCGAGCTTCTTGGCATAAATCTGTTCTGGTATTATGGTTTCTCTGATGTGCTGAGGGCCTTTCATGGCAACCGCACAGCGCCTTGATCACGTTTGCATGGATATGTCGCGCGTTAAAAATACAAATTATTAAATTATTAAAAAATATCCTAGGCATGATCCACAGGGGTGGATGGGGGACCCTCCCGCGCTTCGTGCGGAACCCCTGCAATATTCGCTTTCCAAAACACATTTTCTTATGCAAGTATAGAAACAATATGAAATGTACGTGGCTCACTTTACAATGCTTCTAGATATGATCAACGATCTATCACTGTTTTTGAGTGTACGATGTAAACGCTTTCCAGCTTTTTAATGCTGAGGAATATGGCCATCTTTTAAGTGTTTATTTAGGTTTCTATTTTAGGTTTCAGGTTTATTTCCATCTCATTGCACATGTACAGTAAATATAAAAAGTGTAACAAATATAAAATATGAACATATTTAATAAAACAGAAAAATGATTTAGAAATAATATACAATATGCAAGAGATGTGGATGCCACTTAAAACGCAGGGCGTGTAATTAGTGGCACCCATGCATAAGTTACAAATTAACAACATGAGTATGAAACTTAATTTGATAAGGCATAAACATACAATGATAAATTACGAGCACACGGGGACTAAAAAGGGGTCAGAACCAAAATTACAATTAATAGATTGAAAAAAAAATACAGAGAAAAAAAACAACGGTTAAATATATAATGAATACGTATAAGGTAAATACCGAAATCATAAGACAATTAATCAGTTGCAGAATAAAAATCAATTAGCTGTTTTTGGAGAATAGCTTTAAAAATAGGTAAGGATGGAGACTGTTTAAGACGGTCATTCAACGAATTCCATAAAAGGGCACCTTGGATCCTAATGGTGTTTTCAGCAAGTCTGGTATTTGTCTGTCTAACGTACAAGTCCTTATAGATGATCGCGTGTCATAGGGATGGACATCTTGTCTGGTCAAGAAAAAATGAAGATATTTGGAGGAAGTAGGTCATGATGGTATTTATACATAAACTGGGCAGTCTGGAAGACGTAAATGTTATCAATTTTGAGCGTATTCATGGAGGAGAAAAGAGGGTCTGTATGGGCTAACCAAAGTGAATTAGTACAAGACCGTATGATCTTTTTTTGCATATCCTAGGCATGATCCACAGGGGTGTTTTGTATAAAACCTGTCTTAAAAAATTAAATATCTTACCAACAATTTAGATCCCTTAGAAAAATGTATTTCAAGGTATGCTCCTTCTATATACATGGTGCATCAAGAAATTGTGCATGGAATACAGTCGATGCTGGTTAATCGGGATCCTGATAAAGGGATTTTCTGATAATTGACACGCTGAATCAGGAAACCGTTTCTGTGTGTGTAATATTCACCTTTTAATTGGGACACTCCATCTGATAATCGGGACATTTTTGACCTGGTAATTACATAGATTTGATAAAAAATACTGAAAGCGGGACATTTTGACCCAAAATATGTATGCTTTCATTTATATTTAGAACTTGTCTCATTGTTTTTAATGTGCAAGTACATTTTACCCTTTCTCATTGACATACATAATCATAAAAGCTATAACAAACATTAATTTGTTGTGCAAGTTGACATTTAATATTTATATGCCCCAATATCTCTAGCTTCTAGTGTCTGTGTGTACTTCTCTTAAAGACACTATCAGTGATTTGCCAAATCAGCAAATCGAAAAAATCATCAAAAATCAGATTTTTGCATGTATGCAACAAGTACAGGTATCCTAACATACCCTGCAAATGATAAGACCAAAAGCAACCTTATAAGGACAGAATCAGAGATTTTAGTCATTACTGATGTCCGAACGGACACTTACTACAACATGTAATTGAATGGAGAATCGTATCTTGGAACACTGTCGTTTTTCTTCCTTTTCTGTCAATTCTACAGCTGGAAAGGGTAACTTATGAGAATTCTACAGACTTATCCTTCACTTTGAAGCTATTCCTGCAAATTCAAATATTTTTCAAATCACTGATAGTGTCTTTAATCGGGATTTCTGGTTAATCGGGACATTTTCTCTACTCCCGAGGTGTTCCAATTAAGCGGAGTCAACTGTATTGCTGACCCTGAACTCGACATGTTTATTGAACCATAATTTTTCTCCCATAATCGTAATACTCATTTTTTACACTACATATTCTGAACAAAAAATGAAAGAAATCGCTTAAAAAAGGAAGCAGATATGAAAAGTTTTGAACATGTTACCATTTTTCTCCCATTCCAATGGAGTTCACACAGTAAATCACATTTTGTGTAAACAAATAGATACCTCACTCATATGGGATATGGGACAATGATAGTCTTCCTAAAAGTGGTTTATTGTGGCACTGGCATATTAAAAGTAATAACAAAACATTCTTCTCAAAACAATAACAACTGAAAGGGCGTCCAAACTTTATAGACCCGGGTTTAAACCAGGGTTAGTCCTGCATGAGTGGTGACTTTTTTTTTCAAAATACTGTGAGAGATAAATGTAGGCTAATGGGTGAGAAAATTTTCCCTGGATGGACCATCCAGGAGGAATTTTGTCACCCGTTACAGCACATTTTTAGAGTATGTTGAAAGGAAAAAGTCCACTCATGTAGGACTAATCCTGGTTTAAACCTGGGTCTAAGTTAGACTCGCTTTAAGAATACCAGCCTATTATTTTTTTCAACTATTGTTTGCACAAAAAAATGTGCAAATTGATATGGATCAGGGAATTCTCATGGATACAGATTTGAAACAGATTTTGGATGAGAGTTCTTTGCATAAATATTTTGTACAAAATCAACTTGATCAGATGAAACTTTCATTGATCAATGACATATTTTAAAATGAATTTGAAATAGATTAAGTATTTTGGATAAGAGATTTTTTGCCTTTTTGCTTAAAAATAAACACTTGCACAAATAACACTGTTCTAAAGACACTTTAATACTGCTCTTGCCTTGTCCACAAAGTCAAGTTTCAAAATGTTATAAACGTTAGCTTCTTGAGCTTGTCAAAGAAAGTATTATAATTTTGTCTCTTTTAGTTTTCAATGAAGTCTACCTTCAACGTTGATTTCTACCATTGGATTTTAGGAATTGTCTTCCAGCTTACATGGCAATGGACAAGTTAAAATAGTTAAATTTAGACAATAAAGTTATGAATATTAAAAACGATTGGTCAAGCTTAGTTCATTTCCTATTTGAGTATTTATACATGAAAGCAACTACTCAACTCCCATGTATCAAATGGATCGAACATTCAAGCATTCAGGTACACAAAAAACAATGGTAAAAGGTAAAAAATATGGAGTGTTTTCACAACATATTTTAAGAAATTACAAACCTATTGATTAAAAAACCCATAACATGTTTATTTTCTAAAATTTGTCATTTTCATATTTATTTGTAGCATGAAAAAGAAAACATGGTGATTTGCCAGAGGCGTAGTGGGTCGGCCGCGCATTTTAAGCTTTGAATCATTAAAATTTTAGTCCGGAGAAAACGATAGCGCAAAGTTGGCGTAAGCTATATTTTTTTTGTTTTGAGAAGTATAATTTTTCTTTAAATAGTAAAGACCCACTCTAAATTTGATGGAGTCGCTGAGTCTTTGGTGCACGTGCTGGAAGTTGCAAGGTATCTTAAGTTAAATGAAGACAAAACAGAAGTTTTATCCATATCACATCTCGCTTCAGATCCAGAGATTGTATTTCATTCATGTGTGTGTATTGGGGATGCAGAAATCAAACCATCTTCAAATGCACGCAATCTTGGTATTCTTTTTGAAAATGATCTGAACTTGGATTCACATATCAACATTTGTCGTTCTGCTTCTCATGCACTCTACAAAATCAGCAAAATTAGGGATTTTCTTGACCAGCAAACTACTGTTAAACTTGTTCATGCATTTGTAACTTGCCGTTTAGATTCTTGTAATTCCTTGCTTTATGGTCTTCCCGATGCCCAAATTGCCAAGCTGCAACGCATACAGAACTCTGCCGCAAGACTTGTTCACTCGTAAAATCTCGGGATCATATCTCTCCATTCTCCGCGATCTACACTGGCTACCCATCAACTCTCGCATCATGTACCGATTCCTTCTTCTTCTTACTTACAAAGCTCTACATGGACTTAGCGCCGATATATCTTCAAGAACTAATTCATGAATACAAGCCTACTCGCTCTCTGCGCTCTATGTCACAATGTCGTCTCATACCCCATCAACCGCAACTCAGTCTTATGGTCGTCGTGCATTTTCTTCTGCTGCAGCTGAACTATGGAACAATCTTCCTTATGATATAAAAATCGCACAGACTGTTGACCAATTCAAACGCTCTGTTAAAAGTTACTTGTTTAACCTTAACTAAGATATTCCCATTTGATATTCTTGTTGTCCATGTACTAACTTAAATTATTTTTTGTTTGTGTTAACATGTATGTTTTTGCAGCGCATTGAGACTTAATTGTGTAATTCCTATATAAGCATGGTGTATTTATTTTGTAGTAGTAGTAGTACAATTTGGTTGAGCGATCACAAAACTTGTCGTCATTTCTCAACCAAATAGCCCTGAAATGAGGTCTGTAATCCCTCTAGTTACCGCACACAGCGCAAAAATTTTTGGGAAACTTATGGGTTAAGAGTATTCGTAAACGTATTAAGTGTCATTGTTGAGTGTTTTTTTGACGAGGGACCGGCCGACGCCCCGGATCCTCCATTACCCGTCCCTATAGCACAATAATTGTGTGCACTTTTTCCTAAAAGCATGAAACTTGGCATTCCTATACCTATTGAGCCCCTGAACAATTTTGATAAGTGCAAAAATGTAGCGCCCCCCCCTATTGGCCTACAAGCGCCCTCTATAGTTTTACCCAATTATGAAATATTCCCTTCAAGAGCTTAAATGCCATAACACCAATATTTTTTTACGAAATAAGGTCCAGTCAAGTTTAAAATGCTGCACTTGTATATTAACTATTCATTTAGGTCAATATCAATATGGCTGCCATCTTAAATTTCAAAATGGCTGCCACTGAAACCACATTTAAACATATAACTTGAGTTAAGAATGATGAAAAATATCAATTTTAAGGACAACCCCACATTGGTAATGCTGAGGAGTTCAGAAAGCACATTGATGACATTGCAGCAGTAACAGATAGCAGTAATCATGAATTTCAATATGGCAGCTATTTCAAAATGGCCGCCAATGAACTATATTTGGAATTTAAGCCAAATGAAGCATACCTTTTGAAGGGTCAATTGACCAAATAAGGTTAAGTAAGTGCTGTAATATATCTGGCCATTGATTTATGTCAAATTTATATCAATACACCTGCCACCCTAGATTTCAAAATGGCTGCCACTAATTATCCACATTAAGCATCACTCCCCATATGAATGATGAAAAACACTAAGGACAAGCCCATGTTTGATAATGCTAGAGAGTTAGAAAGAACACTGCTGACATTGCCACAATTAGCAGCAATCTTGATTATCAAGATGGCAGCTGATTTAGAAATGGCTGCCATTGAACTCTATTTGCAATATTTCTGCCTCAGGCTGAACCACATTTGATCGTATTTCTACTAACAAAACCTATTTCTAATTTCAAAACGAACCCATTTTGTACGAAGCTTAGTTAGCATGCTATGTTAAGAAGCTACTAAGTAAATAGTAGCCTTAGTTATTTTGACACTGTCAATGACGTGCATAAAGAAGAGTACATTGAAGTCCAGCTATTCAGGATTTGCATCCATCGGTACATCCTCTTGAGCAACCACGTCGAACCAGCTGCACTCAAGCTTTTGCCACCTCAGAGATTGTGTCCATTGCGTAGTTGGTTGATCCACTGAGCTTCCAGTCCCAATAGGATCAATTAGGACTAGGATATTGACAAAATGACAGCAGAAATATCACAAAAGAGATATTAAGGACTTTGAATAAGGCTCCACTAGCAAGTGAAAAAGTTATGAGCCTAGAGTACTGAAGGGATACTTAATTCATGGCCATATGGACGTGTCACAAACATGCCACCATTTTAGATATAGGGCATAATCAAAAGAGCGCCGGCTCGGGAGAGCCAACGGCGGTCATCCAGCAATGTGCGCATGCTGCCTTCCAGCAGGAACAAATTTGCCTTCCATGAGATCTCTATAGCGCCATCTATTGTTTTAGACCATTTGCTTTATCAATGACACCTTTTCTTGGTTGATTTTGGTATATAAATGGGTCTTTTAGCAAAGTTTCGTGCATACAGATAGAAAATTGGTATAGAGCCATGATTCTGCTTTCAGATTTATCAGAGGTACATTTCTACCAAAATCAAACTTGAGGGCCCAATGGCCTACAACTCCAAATTCAGAATCATTGACCAATCTGGCCTGGCCTATAGTGAATGTTGGATAGTGGAAAATTCAACAAGCTCTGCACTAAGAAGACCAAGCCTAAGACCAAACGTCTAATGTGGAAACGTTAGCTTAAACTTTGAGCTGATTTTTTTAACCAAAGCTCATTTTCTGGAAATTTCTAAATAGATATGTGTTGCTATTCTGTGATATTAGCTAGTAGCTAATTATAAATCCTTTATTCCAATTCTAACTGTCCTTAGGTTATTTCAGAATGGCAAACGTTTCATAAATGTAGTAAAATAGCAAATTAAAATCAAGTTGAGGTGTTGCCATTTGAATTCAACAACCCTAATCAATAACACAGAAATCTAAATTGTTAAAGGACCTAACATATAAGAATAAAACTTCCATGTAATAAATCTTGCAATGAATAAAGAAAGTTTCTTATGGAAAAAGCGTATGCATTTTACGAAATCAAAACGAACAAACAAGCTCAAGCTTCCAGTTGTTGTCATTTGTCTACACCCGGCGTGGACCTTTAAATCAACCTATGGTGACCTATACGAGTTTGGAATCCACAAGTTGGAACTATCTCAAATGAAACAAATATCAATGTGCATGATAACTTAACAAAATCTGAACATCGGGCTCTCACATCACGTAGCACAGTTGTCATTATTAAAGAAAGATGACTACATTGTTTAAGGTGAATTCATGCTTGATGCGGATATCACATTTGAAACACTAATGGTTCACTCCTGAGGTATGCAATAATATGGTCCATACACTGGAAAAGGAATCTCTTTCCCATTCGGTGATACAATCCTTAAGTGGGTCTGATATCATGATGATATTCTGATGTTTTGAATATGAGTGAGTTTACTTCCTAAGTCATATAAATTCTTGGCATCCGACTCTGAAGTTCATACATTGAGTGGTCTAAACCCGAGGGTCTAAACCAGAAATAAACTTTCTGGACATAGAAAGCACAAAGAGTCCATATAAAATGCTATAGCAAACCATGTGATGCATATACCAGTATCTTTCCAGCGACTTGTACAACCCAAATTCCTGTTTTCGATTATAGGTGCAAAATTAAAGGTGGTTAACCCAATGGACAACCTGTCCCCCCAATTTATTCCATCGAAATTGAGATTTGGTATCAGAAGGAAGTTCATATTTTCCTCATTACCCCAGCAAAATTTAAAGCCCAGGCTATGTTTCATTTGATATATGAACAAAAAAGTCGCCAAATGTGGTCGACCACATAATTATACACTGTCTCCAAAGGGCCAGTTTAGTACACATTTATGCTTTTACTATCCCAAGGCTTGACTGATTTAACACAAAAAATTCAATAAGATGTTTTTAACGAAATCGGACCATGATCATTTCACCCACCTTTATTTAAAGACACTATCAGTGATTTGAAAAATATTTGAAATTTGCAGGAATAGCTTCAAAGTGAAGGATAAGTCTGTAGAATTCTCATAAGTTACCTTTTCCACCTGTAGAATTGACAGAAAAGGAAGAAAAAGGCAGTGTTCTATGATACGATTCCCCATTCAATTACGTGTTGTAGTAAGTGTCCGAACGGACAGTAATGACTAAAATTTCCGATTCTGTCCTTATTAGGTTACTTCTGGTCTTATCATTTGCAGGGTATGTTGGGATACCTGTACTTGTTACATGCATGCAAAAATCTGATTTTTGATGATTTTTTCGATTTTCTGATTTAGCAAATCACTGATAGTGTCTTTAATTCTCAGTCTTACTTCCAAACTTTAAAGCAAGAGGTTACATAATGCATCAAAAGTACTATTGCTTGGTAAAGATTTCAATCAAATTCAGAAATGTTTATGAGGATATTTCACAAAATCTAACATAAATACCTTTGCGTTATTCACAAACTACTACTCACAAAGCAGTGATGTAAAAACATATTCATTGTGCCAATATTTTTGCATAATATACTCAATCCTAGGAGATTGTCTCCTCAGACCAAAGTTAACAATCATTATAACAAAAAAGTATCTTTGTCTTGGTAGTCAAAATAAAAAATGCTACTCCAATATCAGAACATATGCCATGTATCTTCTAATCTGATGGATTTGTTCACCCTCAATGAAAAAACAAAATGGAAACATCACATAATATTCAGTGCTGAATTTCTCCAACAAAACGCATCATTTAACAAGTTCCAAATACATGTGTTCTTTATACCTTTCCATTTCGAAACCGGCTCGTTAGCCATTTCACTATGATATTCATCATTCATAAGTGAAGTTAGGCATATGGATAATCAGTGATGGCCATTTTGAAATCTAAGATGGCAGGAATATTGACATTGATCTTATGCCCTGATACATTAAAGCAGCACTGGCACATTTTCACAAAATATGAAGTTTCTTCAATTTGCTCGCAAATGATAGTCTAGGCCATTGGAAGAATAGAGATACATTTTACACATAAAAATAACATACTCAAAAACAGACAGGGACGTTAATAAGAGGTTAAATACATTCATGTAATTTGTAGGCTAACTTTTTAAGTTTTCCATAACTTTAATCAACAAATGTGTATATTACATGAATATCATAGACTCGTACTCATTGATATTAAAACCACAAAGGTCACAAACTGGTCAAACAGGGTGCATGTCGTGGGAAACATGCACAAGGCGTGCGATTTCTTGTGTTAAACGCAATTTCTGTCGTCTGCTGAATTAATGTCGCTGGCGACAATAATTATAAAATCGTTCTGTTTCCAGATAAGGACGCTGATTTGGTCTTAATCATTTGAGGTGAGGGGTAATGTATATAAAAGCTTTACAGGTCAGGTCAGGTCTCTCTCTTTGAGGGCCTGCTACTGGTAACCAGTACTACCTGTTCCAGGGCCGGTTGTTGGCGGCTAAATCGTCAACCCCATCAGTTTATTACGAAGCTGATGAGGAGGGTAGCTGGTTAACCTGGTAGAACGAAAAAGAATATCTACCTACAAGAGCGCCGGCTCGGAGAGCCAACGGCGGTCATCCAGCAATGTGCGCATGCTGCCTTGCATGTTGGGCGGGGAAGCCCAAAGGCTAGGTCCACCGCCGAAAACGGTGGATTGATGTCGGGAAGGGCATCCGGTCAATTATTTCGTTGCTCCAATAAAATCCTCATGGCGTACAAACAAAAAGGGCACCAACCAGCCCGAAGGTTGGGGTGGGCGGCACCTGCCTACCTCAAAAAGGAAGGTGCGAGGAATCACCTTGAGTCGCACAGGTGCCGCCTGCCCAATGACGGTATTAAGCCCGATAGGCGGCACGGGGTGAGGGTTGGAAGCTTGAACATGGGGAGTTTGAAGGGGAAAGGGGTGGAGATAAGTGAGGAATTGAGGAAGAGGAAGGTGGACGTGTGTGGTGTACAGGAGGTGAGGTGGAGGGGGAGGGGGCTAGGATGTTGGGGGTAGAGGGAAGAAGGTACAAGTTGTGGTGGTCAGGAAATAGTGAAGGGGTTGGGGTGTGGGAGTCTTGGTGAAAGAGGAGTTATGTGAAAAGGTGGTGGAGGTAAGAAAGAAGAGCGATATGGTGATAAGTTATAATGGTTTTCGAGGAAGAGGTAGTGAGGTTGATATGTGGTTATGCGCCGCAGTGTGGAAAGAAGCGTGAAGAAAAGGATCGGTTTTATGATGAGTTGGCGGAGGAATGGGAGGTGCAAAGTGTCGGTGAATTGGTTTTATGTGTTGGCGATTTTAATGGGCATGTGGGGAAAAGGATCGAAGGTTCCGAAGGTGTTCATGGAGGAAATGGGTTTGGAGAGAGGAATCTGGAAGGAAGAATGTTGTTGGAGTTTTGTGATGAGAAAGAGATGTGTGTTGCAAATACATGGTTCAAGAAAGAGGACAGAAGGAAAGTGATATATAGCTCAGGAGGTAATGAGACAGAGATTGATTTTGTGTTAGTGGGTAAGAGGAAGAGGAAATTTCTTTAGAATGTTAAGGTAATTCCAGGAGAATTGCAACACCGGTTGGTGGTTTCAGATGTGGATAAGAGGACGGTGAAAAAGGTGGTGAGGAAGGTAGTGCATGAGAGGAAGAAAGTATGGAAGCTGAAAGTAGGGGAGCTTGTGG